>CAJHNH020007457.1:97689-213516 GCA_905116865.2 Candidula unifasciata
CAAAAACAACAACTATTATGTTGGCACAATGCTATAGTAACATAAATAACTATCACATAAACATAACGATGTAACAATGTGGTCTGAAAAGACAAAAAAACAACAACAAGTACTACAACTACAACCATTACTACTATTACTACTACTACTACAATACTACTACTACTACTACTTACTACTACTATACTACTACTACTACTAATACTACTACTACTACTAATAACTACTACTAATTTCCTTCAAACTACTACTACTACTGCAGTTACTATGTACTAATACTACTACTACTACTACTACTACTGCTACTACAACTACTTCAACTACTAATACTACTAATGATACTACTACTTCTTCAACTAAACTACTACTACTACTACTGCTACTGCTCTTCTATAACTACAACTACTACTGCTACTACTTCTTCAACTACTATATACTGCAGCTACTACTCTTCAACTACTACTACTACTACTGTTACTTACTACTTCTTCACACCTACTACTTACTACTTCTTCAACTACTACTACTACTACTGACTACTAACTACTACTACTACTACTACTAATACTACATACTACTACTAACTAACTACTACTGCTACTACGACTAACTACTACTGCTACTACTACTACTACTACTACTATGCAGCTACTGCTGCTACTACTACTACTACTGCTACTGCAGCTGCAGCTACTGCTGCTACTACTACTACTACTACGAATGTGCTGCTGCAAACTACTACCATTATTACATCAGCAGCAGCTGCAACTACAACAAGAGTAGCAACACCAACAACAACGGTAGCAACAGGAGCAATAACACCATCACCAACAACAAGAATAGCAGTTTACCCCTTTTTGTGTCTGCACCTTTGACCAGTCTAAATCACAATGTATATGCTTTGAAATGACGATTACACACACAATTTTAAGAGTAATTCAGGGTTTTACCAATGCTGACGGGTTTCATCATCATCATCATGTCCTTTGCCGACTGGCGTGGGCGATCTGCAACTGCGGTATCAGTTGGTGTGTTGACACTCATACCTGCTATGTAAAAGGCTGTCAAGAACTTTTCGTATTGTCTTTCTCTGTCTCTCTTTCCACGGATCTTTCCCGTGGTCACAGGATGTTCCGGTTTCATTCTTCTCTACTTAAGATCTTATCATGAGATCTAATAGACTGAAATGGCTTGGGCAATTAGAGAGAATGTCAAATGAGAGAGAAGTGAAAACTGTATACACAAGGGATCTGAATGGTCGTAGACCACGAGGGAGACCAGGAAGACGACTGGAGAGATAACGTCCAGACAGGCCTGCAAACACTTGATGTCACCAACTGGAAAAGAGGAAGGCCAGCCAGAGAGATGAGAGGAGGCGGGTGATATCTGCAGCAATGAACCGCAAGGGCTCGGAGTGCTGAAAAAGAAGAAGAAAAAGAAGAAGACGAAGAAGAAGAAGTTGAGATATTAATGCGGTTTTCTCTTGATGAGCAGCTGTTAATTGTGTTCCCAGGCATAAGGGTGGGAATTATAAGGGGGTGGGGGGGGGGGTGCGAATTGAATTGCTCTATATCACACTCACAAAAAAAAAAAAAATCGTTTGGGTACTGAAAAAGATGAGAACAGAAACCATGATCAGTTGAAAGAAATATCTGTATGGGATTCGAATCAAGGTCCTTTGGGGACCGACAGTAAGCGTCTCCCACTCAACAGAAAGATGCTTTTGGCAGTTACAGTTGAAAGTTTAGATTTATCTTGCGAAGTGGTTCCACCAAGCACGTTTTCTCGAGGAACCCATCATATATTCATGAAAAGATTTCAGACAATTCTTTTTAGCCGATTTACAATAACCATCTCATCGTGCGCCCATTGATTACTGCACAAAACGAATTCATGTAATAAAGTAAACAACGTTTTTTTTATATGATGCTTGTTTGTACTAATTTAAATATTAGGGATGCTTTCTCGGATACTAGCGGAAGATATATGATGCTGCGTGCATGGTGCTCTGCCTGAAAACCTTACGATGGTTGGAAAAGGCAGTGTATGGTATGAGAATAAGAATAAAATAGACCTGTAAACAGCGAACTGAAGATGTCTTGAAATACGTTAACTCACAGCGAGCATTAAATTAGTCAGTAAATGTTCTCTCTGCATGTCATGAGAGAGTCGGCTCTGCGGCTAAGTCGATGCGAATGCCTCGTAATGCCGGGTTGCCGGGTTCGATCCCAGCTGCGGGCCATGTGCCTTGCGTTAGTTTCGACAGTGGTATCAGGGGGCTGACCGTCCATAAAGCAATGGCAAACTACTAGACGTAAATTTGCCTAGAAAATCCACACAACAGCCAGGGGCTGCTGGGGTTGGTGCTGAAACATCCTGTAAAGGATACGCAACTAACCTTATGTCATGAGAATGGCACACGTGGTTCACGTCCTGACAAGGGGAAAGGGAGGGACAAAGAGAGCGAGACCAAAAGAAAAGATGTTGGGCAGTTTGGCCTCATGGAATCGAGAAACATCTCTATAGGAGATCATGGATTGCGTGTGAGCCAGAAAGCTGTTAAAAAATTCGTTGCGTGTCCTTTACACGACGTTGCAGAACCAACCCTAACATTAGTTGACTGTGATTTCATAAAGCAATTTTACGTTCTTAAGTTTCCCACGGCAAATCTAAACAGTCGGCGAGAAACTAACGCAAGGAGGTCTGCTGCCAAATTTGCCGAAGATCGGATCGAATCCGGTACCGCCGAATTACAAAGGGGGTTCGCAACTCCTAAGCCCAGACGATGATTGTAGACAGACATCATTATCAAAACAGCACGGCATGGACTAAAAGAGGATAGAGGATATAAGCTGTTTGCTGTGAGTTAATTAATGTAGTGAAAACTAACAATGGACGCACATAACGAAATAAAACGCCCAGAAGAGACACGATTATGTGAACTGAAACCGGATATGCGAAGTTGTTTAGTTTCTCAGATGGTTGGCTAGTTGGTTTGTATACTGGTTACTTGGTTGATTCGTTGGTTAAAAGGAATAGGAAGAGAATAAGAAGAAAAGGGAATTGTCTTCTCCGAAAAATGAAATTTCTTCTCCGAAAAATGACCCCCCCCCCCGATTTTCTGAACAAATTTCTGGAAGTCAAGGTGGCTCAGTTGTTGAACCGTTTGCTTGGCACTCTGAAAGTTCTGGTCTCTTCTCTTGAACTATGTCATTCGTTCAAGAGTGCACATTTCATTACGGGGTGGAGGGGGGGGGGGGGGGGGTGTGAGAGAAGGCATTTTAAAATAGAAAAAAAGGGGGGTCGGAGGAGGGTGTTAGCAGATTTAATTAATTAATTAATTTAATTAAATTTAGTTGTATTGAATTGGATTTCCCCCAGGACTGAGAACGCTAATCATGTGAATGTTATATACGACGTTGTAAAAAGTGGTAAATGTAGACAGGAAATATAGCTTTTACAGCCCCAGACTGTGACATTCTCTGACTCACCAACGTCCGTGGTATCATAGAGCGTAACGCTAACGTCTAAAGCCAGAAAATTCCCGTTGCAATATAACGAAAGTGGGCATAAAACAGAGATCCATTAAATGTTAATTCTACTGAACACAGTGACTCACCTCATTTCTGAAACTTAATTGAAACTTGTGAAGTGTTGTACAATTTGAAATATTGATCTGAACAACGTTATAATCACTGCTGTACAGCGAATTGTCGTGAAATAAATATTACACTAACGCTTCGCAAACTGCATGCAATGGCGTCAAATTTAAGTAGTAAATGAAAGTACATTTTGTTGCACAGTATGGTGCCTTGGTTGTGTCAACATGCTGTTTATAGTAGTAGTAGTAGTTGTGGTGGTCGTGGTGGTGGTAGTAATAGTAATAGTAGTAGTTTTGATTCTAATTGTATAACTAATGAGCACATTTAAGGCACAATGCTGACAGATAAAAATGTAAATTATTGCTAAATAATACAGATTGAAAATAATAAATTAATTGTTATTTTGTGACAGAGAGCTGTCCCGATAAGAAATGAGTATTTGGGCAAGCCAATATTTCTATAATAATTGACTCTGGTCTTCCTTTTAACCCACCTGCTTTCCTTCTTCTTTCTTTGAGTTCATCGGTTGCCAAATCCAGTGAAAAATTCTCGTTGTTCGTCCACTTCTGGACTTTGGTCCTGTTTCAGAACTTTAGTTTCACAGATCTGGCTCATTTGTAGGCAGACTGTTTGTTCTTGGTCTATCAAACAGATGCATTTCAGTTTCAAGGGAAACATCCCTAGTTAGTCACCTTATACAACTAGCGTTTGGGGAGTCATGAGTGTATTCTCCTCCCTCCCCTCAGTGGGGCCCCGAAACCCACATGAGGCAACTTAGTCTTAAACTGGTATATTGACTTACCGTTAGAAATAATATCGGCTGGCGAGAAAGTGAAGATTGGTCTAGAAAAGTATGAGTGTAGTACCATATATTATGTGTGCCAATGGCATTTAAATGTCGCAACTTGAGCTTTTTGTACATTACTAATTTTGTAGCGAATCTACTGGAAGACTGCGAATTGTAATTCTGAAGTTCAAATACAGAGAATTTGGAGCTGTAACTTCGATGTCGGAATACAGGAAGACCGTGAGCTGTAACTCCGATGTCGGAATACAGGAAGACCGTGAGCTGTAACTCCGATGTCTGAATATAGGAAGACCGTGAGCTGTAACTCCAATGTCGGAATACAGGAAGACCGTGAGCTGTAACTCCAGTGTCGGAACACAGGAAGATTGTGAGTTGTAACTCCGATGTGGGAATACAGGAAGACCGTGAGCTGTAACTCCGATGTCGGAATACAGGAAGACCGTGAGCTGTAACTCCGATGTCGGAACACAGGAAGATTGTGAGTTGTAACTCCGATGTGGGAATACAGGAAGACCGTGAGCTGTAACTCCGATGTCGGAATACAGAAAGACCGTGAGCTGCAACTCCGATGTCGGAATACAGGAAGACCGTGAGCTGTAACTCCGATGTCGGAACACAGGAAGATTGTGAGTTGTAACTCCGATGTGGGAATACAGGAAGACCGTGAGCTGTAACTCCGATGTGGGAATACAGGAAGACCGTGAGCTGTAACTCCGATGTCGGAATACAGGAAGACCGTGAGCTGTAACTTCGATGTCGGAACACAGAAAGACCGTGAGTTGTAACTCCGATGTCGGAACACAGGAAGACTGTGAGTTGTAACTGCGATGTCGGAATATAGGAAAACCGTGAGCTGTAACTCCGATGTCGGAACACAGGAAGACTGTGAGCTGTTACTCCGATGTCAGAATATAGGAAGACCGTGAGTTGTAACTCCGATGTCGGAACACAGGAAGACTGTGAGTTGTAACTCCGATGTAAGAATACAGGAGGACCATGAGCTGAAACTCTGATGTCGGAATACAGAAAGACCGTGAGCTGTAACTCCGATGTCGGAACACAGAAAGACCGTGAGTTGTAACTCCGATATCGGAACACAGGAAGACTGTGAGCTGTAACTCCGATGTCGGAATATAGGAAGACCGTGAGCTGTAACTCCGATGTCGGAACACAGGAAGACCGTGAGTTGTAACCTCAATGTCGCAACACGGGAAGACCGTGAGTTGTAACTCCGATGTCGGAACACAGAAAGACTGTGAGCTGTAACTCCGATGTCGAAATATAGGAAGACCGTGAGTTGTAACTCCGATGTCGGGATTTAGGAAGACCGTGAGCTGTAACTCCGATGTCAGAACACAGGAAGACTGTGAGCTGCAACTCCCATGTGGGAATAGAGGAAGACCATGAGCTGTAACTCCAATGTAAAAATATAGGAAGACCGTGAGTTGTAACTCCGATGTCAGAACACAGGAAGGCGGTGAGCTGCAACTCCTATGTGGGAATAGAGGAAGACCGTGAGCTGTAACTCTGATGTCGGAATACAGGAAAACTGTGAGCTGTAACTCCGATGGACCACAGGAAGACCGTGAGCTGTAACTCTGATGTGGAAATAGAGGAAAACCATGAGCTGTACCTCCGATGTCGGAATACAGGAAAACCGTCAGCTGTAACTCCGATGGACCACAGGAAGACTGTGAGCTGTAACTCCGATGTCGGAACAAAGGAAGACTGTGAGCTGTAACTCCAATGTCGGAATAAAGGAAGACCGTGAGTTGTAACTCCGATGTCAGAACACAGAAAGACCGTGAGCTGCAACTCCCATGTGGGAATAGAGGAAGACCGTGAGCTGTAACTCCGATGTCGGAACACAGGAAGACCGTGAGCTGTAACTCCGATGACGGAACACAGGAAGACTGTGAGCTGTAACTCCAATGTCGAAATATAGGAAGATCGTGAGTTGTAACTCCGATGTCGGAACACAGGAAGACCGTGAGCTGTAACTCCGATGTCAGTACACAGAAAGACCGTGAGCTGCAACTCCGATGTGGGAATAGAGGAAGACCGTGAGCTGTAACTCCGATGTCGGAACACAGGAAGACCGTGAGCTGTAACTCCGATGTCGGAACACAGGAAAACCGTGAGCTGTAACTCCGATGTCGAAATATAGGAAGACCGTGAGTTGGAACTCCGATGTCGGAACACAGGAAGACTGTGAGCTGTAACTCCAATGTCTGAATACAGGAAGACTGTGAACTATAACTCCGATGTCGAAACATAGGAAGACCGTGAGCTGTAACTCCGATGTCGGAATATAGGAAGACCGTGAGCTGTAACACCGATGTCGGAACACAGGAAGACTATGAGCTGTAACTCCGATATCAGAACACAGGAAGACTGTGAGCTGTAGCTCCGATGTCCGAATATAGGTAGACCGTAAGCTGTAACTCCGATGTCGGAATATAGGAAGACCGTGAGCTGTAACTCCGATGTCGGAACACAGGAAGACTGTGAGCTGTAATTCCGATGTCGGAACACAGGAAGGTCATGAGCTGTAATTCAAAAGTCCGAACACAGGAAGACCGTGAGCTGTAATTCAAAAGTCCGAACACAGGAAGGCCGTGAGCTGTAATTCAAAAGTCCGAACACAGGAAGACCGTGAGCTGTAATTCCGATGTCGGAACACAGAAAGGCCGTGAGCTGTAACTCCGATGTCGGAATACAGGAAGACCGCGAACACAGGATAGCTGTGAGCTGTAACTCCGATGTCGGAATACACGAAGACCGTGAGCTGTCACTCCGATGTCGAAACAAAGGATGACCGTGAGCTGTAACTCCAAAGTCAGAATCATGATATTTTGTGAGTTGTAACCCTAAAGTCTCATCTTTAAGCCACCCTTCCTCTGAGAGATCAGTTGTTTTCAGTAGAGACCAAGTATAATGAGATTTGTTAGGATGCATGAAGTCAATGCGATGAGGTCAAACCTCCCGTCTATAAACATTTGTCTCATAATTCCTCAACCCCTCCTTTTCCCATCTTTTTCATGTCTCGTCACCCTGTCTTAAATTATGCGTATGACCTTTTCATTTTAGTTGTATTGCTGTTGCTAACGATCTGACCTGGGCATATGAATCCGAACTCATAGATCAAAAGAAGCAGAAGATACTGGTGAGGCGGAAACGAACATAAGCTTTAAGAAAGTCGCAACAGTGAATTGCATATTAGTGCATGTCAGTTTAAAAAAAAAAAAAAAACAATAACAACACACAGCACACACAAATACTCACAAGTTTTTCTTTTACCAAATTAAGATATACTGATAATTACATTTGCCTTTTGAAAGTTTTAAAAGCTGCTACTTATTGCAAGCTATGATCATTAGATGACTCGTTAAAGTTCTCTACTAAAAATACAGCTCCTTCTTACGTTTGAATGATTTTTGCATCTAAATGAAAGGTGATGTCGGAGACAGGAAACACAAAAGTAGTTATTTAATTTAGTTAATCGAAAGATTAACCATACCATACCACACAAAGCATTCATGGAAAGAGAGGAAGGACGTAGAGTACGAGGTAAACCAAGAACAATATGGAAGGATAACATCAGAGAAACTCTATAACAGCACGATATGCCTATGGTCGAGGCGGCCAGAAGAGCTAGAAACAGAACCTTATATCTTCCTCGACACCCACAGCGGTAAAAGAGGAAGTGAAGAAGAAGAAGAAGAAGAAGAAGAATCGAAAGATTATCCTCATTGTACATCCGACAAGTCCATAATCGCGAGGAAACCTATCTTCAGTATATCACAGCGTGTGACAACTGATAACATCAATGCTGTGTTGGTTTACCAGTATAGTGGGCATGTTTGGCAACACGTCTTTGACCTAAAGATCTTGTAGTCTTTTGAGTGTTGTTCAGAGTCGTTCCCTCAATCATCTTCTCGTCCTACCTGCTTGAGAGCATTGAGAATAACGGCTCAATCCATTCCCTTTGCTGTATCTATCGTGGTTCTACCAGCAAGCCAATCCTCTCATTCATATCCTTTTACCCCAGAGTGTCCTGCAATTTTTTTTTTTACTAATTCCTTTCAGACGAGATTTCCTAAGTGACTCCAACTATTTTTTTTTTCGAATTCATCACTGTCTCTGTCTTCTTAAGCATGCTCACGGAATCACTTAGAAATCACGCATTGGAAAAATGCTGTGTCTCTTGCCAAAATTGAAGTATTGATTCGAAAGAAATGTGCGTTTCCGAGACATACTTAGCACTGTGGCTTATTGCGCACAGTAAACATAGTTCTCTGACTGCAGGAAGAAATCAATCTATGATACCGCGCTTGCATGTACTCTTTATGCCAGCTAGCACTTCATTTTTTTTCCTTGTTGTTGCTTATGGCGAAGAGAAAGACAGTCCAATGTAATCGTCATCGACTCGAGGCGAGAGGCGAGCGTTGCAGCAATGTTGTTTTTCTCCCTAGATAGTTCACAATGAGGAATGCTACATATGAGACCTTTTTTTTTTTAAAGTAATTCACGATGAGCAATAATCTAATACATTTTTTCCCTTACAGGTAGTTCAGTATAAGCAATTTTACAACACGCTATTCAATCTGACAACAACGTTATTTCAAGGAGTTTAGAATGAACATATTGCCGCATATTTTTCTGGTCTTTGAAGAGGTGTTGCAATCCTACAACACTTTCATTTCTCGTCAGAATGAGAAAAGCTAGCAACACTTTTCCTTCAAATACTTTGCATTTAGTAGTATTGCAATAAACATTTCGCTTTCTTCAGGTAGTTCATCGGGGAGATAATAGATTTGAATCTCAGTGTGACTGTTGTTTTTAATTGTTATATTGTCTCAGATGAGAGTTTGATTTTTCATTGCGGTTTTTTTACATCCATGAGAGCTATCAACACACACACACACACACACACACACACACACACACACACGCACGCACGCACGCACGCACGCACGCACGCACGCACACACACACACACACACACACACATGAGGCTGGAGTCATATGAGATCAAAGTCCTCGCAAGTCGACCCTTTCGCATGTAAAATCCCCATGTTTTCTTTATGTCGGCGCGCACGTCGCACTTAGACCTTCTCTACAAAACATCTGGACTCTCTGAGAGAGGGTCTACAAAGCACAGACTTTAGTACCAATGCAAGACCATATTTTTTATACCCGACGAGTGATGAAATCGACATCATTCAGACTGTTTTTACCTCCCAAGACATTCCCTTTATCCTCTTTAGGAAGAGAAGCTATTTTTGTTTTTTAAATCCACTTGCTGAAGGTCTTTGGTTCGAATCTGTTAAGAGACGAATGCTTTCCTCTCATAATTGATCTTGGCTTCCAGCACGACACAGTCTTAACATGAGTACGAGATTATGTTCTGGAAAGTAAAGGCGACTGTCATCATGTTGATTACATCCCCCATAAAGTGCCTGTTGGCCTGTAAGAAATGGAATCTAATGACCGATGCGTCACTAGTGTTCAAAAGGGTCCTTTGCTTGTCTTAGTTTGCAACCTTTACTGCGGAGAGGACACAGTAACATGCTTATAGATACATTTTTTATATAACACCAAAGACTGTTCTTCAGTTTATTCTGTGTGTCGTACAAAAACGTTTTCACAAGCCACGTGGGTTGCCTATGCACCGTCTAGTGAATTTACTAGCAGAGAATGGCCAAAACAATGTTTCCCCGTTGTGATTTTGAACACAGAAGACACAAACAAAAGATTGCACATTTTACTGCATAGCATATCTCGCTGTATTGTGTCAGGTGCATACTACAGTAACAATTGTGATACACATGTAATGCTACATAATTGGGCCAAACTGAGTGATGTCTGGAGAAGCAAGTGGCTGAGCATAAGCAAAAGCAATGAAAGAATACAAACAACTCAACAGAAAGCGAATGAGGTGACCAGTCGAATGATCACATGTCGTCCATAGATCGCCACTTTTTAAACTCTAGGCTCATTGTAAACAAGAGCGATGCATTTCGATTCTGTATACCTCAACTAACAGCAGGCCGTTGATATACATGGAAGCAACCACGATCAATCGGTTCGGTCAAGAATTGTGCAGACAAAAGGATATGATCGTCAGCGTACGTTTGCCTTGCTGTTACTGTGAATGTAGTCGATTTTGTGTTTTACTTAGAAGGCTTCATTTATTTGCTTCATTTTAATCAACTGTTACTTTGTATGCTCTGAAAAAGATACAGCGAAATATGACAGTGCAACCTACTACGTGTGTCTTCTTTGTTTAAATAGTAGAACATGAGTTAACAGCAAAGTCACAGGTTGAGTTAAAGCCACGAAGAAGTTCAACCTTTCCATAGCACAAAGCCTGGGCAGTATTGTAAAAACCAAGTGTTGCAATGGAGCATTAACGAATTAACACACTTTAGTTTTAAAGGGTTAAGAACTGGGCACGCAGACCTGTCTAACATTCTGCCTTTCAAGGCCTGCTTTGTTAACTCCACTGTGGCCAGGTGCCAGTTGTATCAAGGACAAGGTCACGCATTTACGACAGAGCAAACCGGTTAACACCAGAAACACATTTCAGGGATGGAAATAGTGAAAAAAAAAAAAAAAAACTTCCTCATGAAGCGACAAAGTCACTTGACAGTCTAAAAATATGCTCTGTGTTATTTTCTCCATCACCACCATTTAATGTCAGAGAAAATACTAGCTAGCAAAGCAGACTCTGTTACTGTAGATTCTATTTATGAATTCCCATTGATTTTAGGGGAGCAATTTAGTGGTACTTCGTTTCAGATGGAAAATGGAACAGGCTGCATCGACTTTGAACCCCAAAAAAATCGAATGCTGTGTGCAGTGTTAAATGGTGCTCTCGCTTATCACGGCAATTACACAGTGATATTTTTCGATCCCAGGAATTTGTGTATTCTCTGCTTTTAGTCCAGGAATTATCGTTTTCGTTATACGCCGTCTAAAGTTTGATTCTTGTTTTGACCTGAACAAGGGGACAGAGAAAGCAAAAATATGACAGTAATTGATCAGAAATAACAAAAAAAGTATTTCTGTAACAGAGAACTGCATTTCTGATCCGGCAGCTTTTGCATTGTGCTTTGTTCAAAATATACTGATGTTGCCTTTTATTTAGAGTTAACAAGGCAGACCTGGTGATGTATGAGCAACACATGGCCTCTACTATACTACCAAGGCTCTGAGCTTTGAAGAGGGACTTTATCCCTGGCCTTAACTAGTGGCCATGTGCAGGAATTCTCATACCTGTAGCAGAATGATCTCCAATCTGGGAGGCGAGTTGTCCTGAGAGGGAGGGAAGGCAGGCGCATGAAGGTTCTAATGGGGCTGGCAAGCAATTTTGAAAGTGAGTGCAACTTGTCATTATCGATTAGTTTCACATTAACAAAAATAATTATGAATAACATATTTTAAAACTATTTATTTAACAAAACAAGGTGATTTGTTTTGTTTTGTTTTTATTTGCCAGTTCGTACAGCTACTGATAAAATTCTAATTTATATGATAATAAGCGCTTTTAATTATAGATTAACAAATAATTCTGACCAAAACGTATCTCCATACGTTCTGTTTCTCTTGTTACGGAACCCTATTGTCCTCCTCTTTTTAATCACATTTTTTTTTAAATTTGTAAAAAAGAGGGGTTGGGGGTGGGAGGGGGTGCAGCATAGGATCTTGCAATATACCCAAGGGGTCGTAGGATCTTGTTTCTTGATTCTTCTTTCTTGCCTCTTCTTTTTTTTTTTTTTTTTTTTTTCTTCTTCTTCTGTTTTTTGCTTTTTTTGTTTTGCTTCTTCCATCTTGCCTCTTCCTTCTGGCCTCTTCTTTCTTGCTTATTCTTTCTTGCCTCTTCTTTTCTGCTTCTTTCCTGCTTCTACTTTCCTCTTCTTCTTTTCTCCTTCTTCTTTCTTGGCTCTTCTTTCTTGCTTTGTCTTTACTGCTTCTTTTTTTTCTGCTTATTCTTTCCTGCTTTTTTTCTTTTCTGCTTCTTTTTTTCTTGGTTCTTTGTTTCTGCTTCTTTCTGGCTTCTTTTTTTCCTGCTTCTTCTTTCTTGCTTATCCTTTCTTCTTTCTTCCCTTTCTTCCTTCCTTTTTCTTTTCCGCGCTTTTAGGTATTAAAGGAGATAGACTGCTTCTGGCTCTTCTAGCCACCTTGGTCGCTGACACATGGTCCTGTTGTAGGGTTTCCGTTTGAATCTCCCAGTATTTTCTGCAGCAATAATGCATCCTTTGCCGGCTTGCGGGGCGAGTCCCAACTACACCAAAGCTGTGTTGGCCAGGACGTTTCAGTGTGACCCGGAATAGCCTTCATTGGTTACCCTAGCGACCCCGTGGCACAAGGTCACACACTATACCCAATCCTAGCAATCCCTACTTTCTTCTCTTAACCCATCTCTGATTGGTCTATTAAATTATCAGGCCACAGTCATAAGCCTAATTGGTTTCAGATCCTATAGTCGATCCTATGACATTGTGTCCTCACCCACAAACTGTCTGATACATTTACTTGCTTACTTATTTACCAATAAATTAAAAAGTTTACTAATTCACTTGCATCCCGATTGTCTCCCACACCCACTCGCTTAAGAACTGACGGCTCCTTCACTCGCTCACGTGCTAACTTAGTCACTTACTCATTTGATAAGTAATTCACAAATTAATGAACCAACTAGTCTGCCAGTTCACTTAGTCGCTAATTTTCCCGCTCACTCACTTACTCGCTTGTTCTCTCACTAGCTTGCTTACCCACTCACGCACGTTCTTTTTATTTTCGTAACACGCACACACACGTGCATATACATATAAATGAGCAGGAGCGTGTGTCGCAACAAATATACACTGCCAACAGATGCCATACGACACAAAGCGACATAAAAACACCAGCAAATTATCCTCAATTATTATCCCGTATCAGAGTACGCCTTATCAATTTTCTACACTAGTAATCGCCGGCGTGTTTCATTCTACTGCCAATTTCTGCAGACGTCCACCCGTCTTATATTTACCAGGCATGGTTCAACTGTTAAGGATGTCGGAAAGTCGGACGTTTAATTTATATGTGTCACATGCGATAGAATAGGATTAGAAACGACGCTCCGTCACCAAGCTCGAGGAGTGGTGGGTGCTTAGCCCCTCAATAATATTCTCTGGTTTGGAGATCATGAAGTTTAAACCTTGTTTATGTGCTCAAAAATAATAATAATGTGCCGAGTGAATTACAAAGACAATAATATATAAGAAATAATACAAAATAAATACACAGATACATATCAAGAGGACGTCTATAGATAGCTAAGTGATCACTTAGCTCCTCGCAAATTTTCTAGGGTTGAAGGCTTCCTCGGTGTATTACCTGAGCCCTCGTGGAAAGTAAAGAATGAAACACTGCACCCTACAAAACATGTCGTAAGAGGCGACTAAGTGCATTGTTGGAGTTGGCGCTTCATGTTGCTAAAAACAAAAAACAAAATCCGGCCACTGTAGAACCGACCCATCCCCTGAAACATGTTTCTAGTGGGCTCAAGATATATGAGGCGTCAAGTTCCTGCCTCAGATGATACAGATGTGTTTAACTTAAAATTATAACATCAAACATCTGCGTTTGTTGGGTTCTACTTACATGTACTATTCCGTCTCTCCTCTTACATTAATCAATACTGCTGTAATTATTTATTTGTCTGGTTCTATCTGAGGTACTACTATTTTATGCAGTCTGACCCAAACATTTATTATTGAAGTTTATAACAAAAGAGAATGATCTTTACTATATCCACCTGAGACTGAAAGAGTTACAAACAAGCAAAGGACCTTCTCTCGGACCAAAGCCTTGAGGCTCAGCTCCCCTTTCCACAACAGGAACCAACAGTATGCATATAAAAAAAAAAAAAAAAAAAAAAAACGAAACCAGATCTGTAACACCGACGTGCACGCAAAACTCAAGTCCTGGAACCAGTCCCAAATTTAGAAGTAAACTTGCAATCAGAAGAAGAAGAAGAAGAAGAAGAAGAAGAAGAAGAAGAAGAAGAAGAAGAAGAAGAAGAAGAAGAAGAAGAAGAAGAAGAAGAAGAAAAAGAAGAAGAAGATGAAGAAGAAAAAGAAGAAAAAGAAGAAGAAGAAAAAGAAGATAAAGAAGAAGATGATGATGATGATGTTGAAGAAGAAGAAGAAGAAGAAGAAGAAGAAGAAGAAGAAGAAGAAGAAGAAGAAGAAGAAGAAGAAGAAGAAGAAGAAAAAGAATAAAAAGAAGATGAAGAAGAAGATGATGAAGAAGAAGAAGGAGAAGAAGAAGAAGAAGAAGAAGAAGAAGAAAAAGAATAAAAAGAAGATAAAGAAGAAGATGATGAAGAAGAAGAAGGAGAAGAACACGAAGAGGAAAAAATAAAGGAAGAAGAGGAAAAAGAACAATCTACCCAGGATCTACATCTCTGTAGCCTTAAATATTTACTACTCTCTACAGCCTTAAATTGTTACTACTCTCTACAGCCTTAAATGTTTACTACTCTCTACAGCCTTAAATTGTTACTACTCTCTACAGCCTTAAATATTTACTACTCTCTACAGCCTTAAATTGTTACTACTCTCTACAGCCTTAAATTGTTACTACTCTCTACAGCCTTAAATTGTTACTACTCTCTACAGCCTTAAATATTTACTACTCTCTACAGCCTTAAATTGTTACTACTCTCTACAGCCTTAAATTGTTACTACTCTCTACAGCCTTAAATATTTACTACTCTCTACAGCCTTAAATTGTTACTACTCTCTACAGCCTTAAATATTTACTACTCTCTACAGCCTTAAATTGTTACTACTCTCTACAGCCTTAAATATTTACTACTCTCTACAGCCTTAAATTGTTACTACTCTCTACAGCCTTAAATATTTACTACTCTCTACAGCCTTAAATTGTTACTACTCTCTACAGCCTTAAATATTTACTACTCTCTACAGCCTTAAATTGTTACTACTCTCTACAGCCTTAAATTTTTACTACCCTCTACAGCCTTAAATTGTTACTACTCTCTGCAGCCTTAAATATTTACTACTCTCTACAGCCTTAAATATTAACTACTCTCTGTAGCCTTAAATATTAACTACTCTCTGTAGCCCTAAATTGTTACTACTCTCTGTAGCTTTAAATATTTACTACTCTCTACAGCCTTAAATTGTTACTACTCTCTACAGCCTTAAATTGTTACTACTCTCTGCAGCCTTAAATAGTTACTACTCTCTGTAGCCTTAAATATTAACTACTCTCTACAGCCTTAAATTGTTACTACTCTCTACAGCCTTAAATATTTACTACTCTCTACAGCCTTAAATTGTTACTACTCTCTGTAGCCTTAAATATTAACTACTCTCTGTAGCCCTAAATAGGTACTACTCTCTTTAGCTTTAAAGTGTTACTATTCTTACATCAGGTGTGATGGAATTGTTTACGAGTGTCCCAGGAAAGCCGTATAAATTAGGTTCTGCGACGAAACCCCTACAGAATTTATTTGCTGTAAATTACTTAATCAAGTGACCAGGCGCAGGGGATGGAGATGGCGCCAGAAATAGGTTACACTTAGTTTTATTGGGGTCACTTGTTTGGCAGTATCGATTACTCAAAGGAAAATAAGTGAAACTAGGGCTATCCTTTCTAGAAAAAAAGTAACAAAAGTAAAGATTCCTTTTCACGCCTAAGGCACATCGAGGAAATAAGAAGAAAACCCACATTTTTACATATCAATCGGCGCTAGGTGGGTAATGTGGCCAGCCGTCTTTACTTCCCCAGGACGTCCATCCTGATACCCATGTATGGCTGGGTCGACCTGCGACGTCCCACTACCATGATAAAATTCCACGCAGCCAGCAGTGGGTTTCAATCACGGTACGTTGGAATTACGAGTCGGAGCTCACAATGTTAAAGCTACGGACGCCGCCTTTCTAGAAGTAAATCTTGCTGTAATCACCACAGTGTCTTGTACAGTTGTCCGTACACTTTCTATGTCATATCTTGCGATGACACCTGGAAAAGCAAACAATATTGCAGCAACATGGCAAGTGAGAAACAAACATATCCATTCATATGTTTAGGTATTCCTAAGTACACCAGATGACTCATAAAAAAGTCGAAATGTCCTGTCGCTACTAAATCTTGCCTGAGGTTCTTGGTCGGTTTTTTCCAACTAAGTTAAAGTGAACATGCGATTTTGCAGATGATATAGCATCCCTATCACATAAACATGAACATATGCAAGAAAAAAGTAACAGACTACACTGCACAGCAAAAATTGTGGGACTGAGAATAAATACAACGAAAACTAAGATGATGACAAACAGTCCAAACCAACAACCAGTGACCATAAATAACTTAACACTTGAAAATGTAGAACATTTAACATAGCGGTAGTGTGGTATCCCTACTGGGAGGGACATAGGAAGACATACAGTCACGCCTGAAGAAAGCAAGAGCTGCTTTTGAAAGGATTAGGCAAATCTGGAAATCCAACAGTTACTGCAGAGGAACAAAACTCCGACTCTACAAGAGCATTATTTTGCCAGTTCTTCTTTATGGAGCAGAATGCTGGAGAATGACAAGAAAGGATGCATACAAGCTATCCATCGTCCACCACACATGTCTACGTAGAGGGAGGAAAAATTGCCTGATACGAAGTTGCGGACTACTTAAGAGGATGAAAAGGTTTTCGAGCCGGCAAACGATGGCTCTGATGATCGTCGTAATTATAATAACGATAAAGATGACAATGATATTGAGCATAATGATAATAATGATGATGATGACACTTTGAAGAAAGAGGTGGGGACTGGTACGCGATTGTGTGTAGGAGAGCTATAATTATACTCTGGAGGCGAGGATTAGGACGGCTGCTAAAAATCATTGAACACAATTACGGCAGAGATGTTTGTAAGTTAGTCACTTTAGTTAATTTCAGTATCGCTGTTCCAGTGTACATTTCACCGACTTATCAAAAACAATATTATTATTTCTTCAATGTACTTGTTTATTCCCCCCCCCCCCTCCCCCGTTTTTCATTTGTAGTTTGGACTATTAGCACTGTACATTACCGATGAAACCAAAATTAAGCCATTTAAAAGAGAAAAAGAAAAGAAAAAAGGACAAAAGAGGCAGGCGGACAGACAGACTGACATATGTACATAAATACCTTCCTTTTTTTTTAAAATACCTGTCTTTCTTGTATTTGGCTTACATTCCATTTTCTACTTGATTAATTTCAAGAATTTAATTCAGAACCTTGCTTCTCACCCCACCCCACTCAACACACAGCACCTGTCTAGCTGGATGAGTAGTCACTGTGTGGCTTGGATTTCTATAAAATTCGATTTGATTATTCAAAACAGTGTTATCCCGTTTTAAATTTTAATAATGTGGACACAAACAATATTGCCTTTCCAAATTATTTGGATTTGATTATTGTTAATTGCATGTATTTAATTCTCATCGGACAAGAAATGTATAAATTTTAAAATTGTATCATTTTTATGCTAAACATAATTTCAAAATGTTTTTAATCAATCAGCCTTGTTTTATACTTTTTTTTTAATACTTTTGAATTCTGTGGCACTGTTGTGTACTTTTGATTTGTATACTATTGTTTAAAACTGGGATTGTACATTCATAACGATCGCCATGATTAACTTTCCGAACCTTGCTACTAACATCACTTTGTTCGGCTTATTTATCTAGTTTTTCCTCGGTGTTTGTCATTTGTCTGCGTGTCCGTCTATCTACGTTGAAAGTTTGTCAATATATTAATCTGTTTTCCTGTTTCAGCATAAGTCTATTTCCTACTGGGCTGTTTGTGTCGTTACAGTGCTTGTATTTATTATTAGGGAGCTTTTTACTGCAGCTACCTGTTAACAAATGTAAGAAAGCAATTATATGTGAAAGGAGGGTTCGAGGTTTGAGGTTTGAACAACGGATGCAACACACCTGGCCCAGGATAGAAAACTGCGACTCCCCACTACGCTGTGAGGCAATTGTGGACAAGACAAGACAAGACAAGACAACGGATCAACTTCATGGCACACGGGTAGTAACCCATTAGTGCTCCGTTCTTCTTCTAACTCAAGTCCAAGTCCAAATAAATTTAATTCCCGGCACGGTAACTATAGCTTTCGACTTTTATGTTTTCTAGTGTGTTCTTCAATCTTTCTACTTCTTTCTATGAGTGCCGATCAATACACTTTCTGTTACTGGAATAATTCAAGTCCACAAAAGCTCATCACAGTGCACAGGCTTTGTAGCACCGGCGCGGATAGTGAAATACTTTCAGGGGATTTTAAATCCAAATTTTGTCCGGGCAGCGTCGTTAGGCTACTCTTTTCGATTTCCAACTGCCTGGGAATTTTTTGTTAGGTGCGCAACAATACACACGGGCGTCCGATCTCACTACCCAGAGACCAGGAGGAATTACTAGAAATCCCAGTCCTTACCGGGGATTGAACCTGGAACCTCTAGCACTCGAAGAAAGGAGGGAAGCGCAGAAGGTTAGAAGAACCTGCGTGTCCAATAACTTTGAAAAAAAAAAAGTTTGTAATTCCCTGTTCGTTCTGTCTTACAATTTCTGACTATTACTGTGTCTGTTAGATCTTCGCAGTCTTAACTTTAATTAGTTCAGCCCAGTTCAGGCACTACTTTACCTCACATCATGCTATTTGAAACTAAGACATGTCTTTGTGTCACTGCGTTCAAATGATACAAGTTCAGGGCACAATGAATAACTGTGGACACTGGACTGGACGGGCTTATATGCCGACCGTGTGAGGAATACACGGGTGAGAGGGCGAATCTCCGTGGACAAATGATCAGACTGTTTCCCTCGCGCTCCGATGCATGTGGGTTCGTTTCACAGCTACGTTTTCCAGTTCACAAGCCTACATTTTACGGAGACCCTTGGGATCATAATTATGAGCGTAGTGAGCCGACCAGACCCTCTGGTTACACTCAGGTGCCTCATTCTCTCCAGACCATAATAATCTTGTTTCTCTACTGATTGCGTTGCTTGTTCCCAAAAGGCCCTGACCACATCTGCCTTGTCATGTTCACCACCCAGCGGTACAGATCCAGTTAATGTCTGCCGAAGAGGCAGACCAACATCAAAGCACACAGAAAGTAACACATAAGTGCCCCGTTCTTCTTCAAACTTAGTCCGAAGAAGCTCAGCACAGTGCACAGGCTCTCTAACACAGGCGAGGATCCTGAAATACTTTGGGTAAATTTTCAACTCCAAATTTCGCCCTGGCAGCGCCGTTAGGCTACTCTTTTTTTTTATTTCCAACTGCCTGGGAATTTTTTTTACGTGCGCAACAATACAAACGGGCGTCCAATCTCACTGCCCAGAGACCAGGGCGAATTACTAAAAGTCAATTTCCACGTGAAAAAATCCTAGCCCCTACAAGGGATTGAATCTGGAACCACCAGCACTCGAGGCGGACACCATGCCTTGAGACCACGCAGCGCCTAAGGGACACTACAGAAGCTTTGTATGACATTAGCACAAGCTACATAACTAGGAAAAAATTAAGGAAACTACATCTAACTCCGTCGGCTCTGTGGCTAAGTCGATGCGAACGCTTCGTAATGCCGGGATGCCGGGTTCGATCCCAGCTGCAGGCCATGCGCCTTGCTTTGGTTTCGACAGTGGTATCAAAAAAGCCGACCGTCCAGGAGCAATAGCAAACTTAGTTAGTTAGTTGCGTATCCTTTACAGGACGTTGCAGAACCAACCCTAACAGCCCCTGGCTGTTGTGTGGTTTCTCTTGGCAATTTACATCCAGTAGTTTGCCATTGCTTACTGGACGGTCGGCTTTCTTGATACCACTGTCGAAACGAACGCAAGGCGCGTTGCCCGCAGCTGGGATCGAACCTGGCATCCCGGCATTACGAAGCGAAACGTTCGCATCGACTTAGCCACAGAGCCGACAATAGCTAACTACTGGACGTAAATTAGCCTAGAAAAACCACACAACAGCCAGGAGTTGTTGGGGTTGGTTCTGCAACGTCCTGTAAAGGATACGCAACTAACCTCATCTAACTCCTCTCTTCGACGCATTACGATGTAAGCAGTTAGACAAAAATGAAGAAAAGAGAAATGCAACCATTCCCTTTATTTAATTTATTATGAACATTGCGCAATCTCATGTTTTGTCTTCCACGTTTTCTCCGAACATCCCCTCCCCCCCCCCACACCCCCCCCCCCCCCCCCCCCCCCACGTCGCCAGTAGAAAGCTGCATAAGGAAGGATCAAAACTGAAGTCAATCTGCCTGTCATTACCTTCATCTCAGCGTTCTGGTTACGCTCTTGTCTCGTCTACCGGCTCAGTCACAAACGTCAATACTGTGGACAAGCCTGCTCACTTGTCTAACGTGTACGTCATGTCATTACCACTTTGTCGATTAAATTCCAGATCCTGTGCTAAACTGATGTAAGCCTTGAAAGCCGCAATGTATGCAAAACGTATTCTAGCATAGTCCAGGATTTATTAGGGAGTCATCGTGGCTTAGCGGCTAGACGCTCGCCTGCAGATTGGAAGGTCGAGGGTTCAGATCATTATTAAGGTTGAGGGATTGTCTTCTGTTGGGGGCAACAACAATAAAACCTCGACGTGCGCCGTCCGTAGCAAGAGAATGTTTGATGTTTACTGTTTAAAACCGACATCACAGAACTCTAGACATTCCCATAGGAGCACCGTCCCCGTCTTAAGCAGCAAGCTCAAAGTTCAAATTCTATTGGTGCCAATAGCAGTCTGCATGTCCGTTTCACCTTTTCCTTGAGTGCTGATCGTCGACCTGATCCACTGGTCACACCTCGCAGTATCTCTTCACACCGTGATGATCATTCTGTGCTTTTGCACTGTTCGCTCGGCCCAAAGAGGGCATTATAACAGTTAGCTTTTAATGCATCAATTCACCACCAAGTTGTGCAGAACCAGCCAGTCTGTCTGTTTATTTCCCAGTACACCGGCTTATCCTGGGAAACATATATAAAGGACGCTATCTGGGACCTCTAAAATATTATTGCCACTCTTCTTCACGGAGCTTAGCGGTGTCCGCCTTTCTCATCATGCTCTGTGAGTCAGTTATTATTATGACATGTGTGTGCAGCTGATTCTCAAACCAGCGAAAGGCTACAGTGACCGCCTCCACCTCCATTCTCACACTAAATGTTGTAATCACTTTTGCTGAGAATCCCCATGCGGTTCGCCTACTACTCAAAACAGAGCCATCTGTATCGATTAATTATCATATCACCTGGGCGATAATTATCATGAATCATTTGCCAACTTCTGATTCTGCAGCGCCCACACACGATTCAGTGTGATCAGAACCCTATACACGTCTGATTTTCAGACACACTGCTCTCCTCGCTAAATGTTATCAAGCCTACACACATTACTACTAATTGTGTTTTCAGCTTGCACCATCCAAGACCTTTCTCTTTTCAGTCTGTGACCCTTAGCGCTTCATGCAAGGTTTTTTTTTTTTTAAATCTGTGGCTATTCTAAGATGTGACTTAGCTTGCAGTACTATGAGTCTATCTGTAATAGTCGGCAGTGAAAGTTTATATCGCATATATTCTAGAGGCTATTTCCTGTACATCCCAGAATTACACTTATAACTTTATTCTATATGCGTTGAAGTTTATTAGCTGACACTTTGATATGGTAAGCATTCTAAGTCCATAATCCATTACAGACAAGACATATCGAATGCTGGAACAATTTGAACAACATTATTTGTTTCATATCCATTACTGCCATAACCTTAAGTGCATTGAGTCCTTTTTGGCGTTTCGCCTCAACTGCCTCGACATAATACATGAAGGACAGGCTTCTGTTGACAATGAATGAGGAACCTTAGTTTGGTTTATCTCTTGATATTTCTATCAATATCTGGGAGACCTGGAACATCAGCTCTTGCAATTAAATTGTCTAGAGAGCACCACGACATCACCCATTTCTACACACCAGTAAATCATGTTGTCTACAGCTGCTTGTAGTTCGTGGTCTGTATGTTGTCTGTCGCTCCCGTTCCTATATGTAAGAACATCATTGGCAAATGGCAATCTTCTTCCAACAGCTGGTGCTTCAAGTTCGGCAATCAAGCTTGTATACACTTTGAAGAGCATTGCTGAAATTGCAAAACTCTGGGGTAAACCAGGGGGGATTTAGCCTGCTTCTGTGGTCAATGTACCCAGGTGGAAGGCATTTACACATTTTCTCCCAGATTTACGGTATCTATCATGGAATCAAGGCCGAAGGGTTGCGATATCCATGGTACTCAGCCAAAGGGTTAACAACTCATGGTTTCTGGATATTAATAAATAAAAAAAAAATACAAGTGTGTAGATTGGAAATCTGTTGACATGTGCAGCGATATGTGGTGATAATTATGATAGCCTATTCACCACTCAATGAAAAATCCGCAACTCACGGGAGACTTACTCTGGCGATGACCACCTGAGAGCGAAACGTCTATTAAACGAGTGCAGTCAGATGTTTTGAAAAGTTTCCCCTACTTAGTTTATTCAAGTTACCGTAAGCATGTTGATTGTTAGCTTTGAATCGGGCGTCTGTTTTATCGTGTACCGCAAATAAGGTAAAATGAGAACCTAACGTTTGCTTACATTAATATATTTACAAGACAATTGTTATTATTAACAGGCTGTATGCTAAATCATTTTATAAAACGAAGAGCATCTTGTGAAATATATCTTTGTCATTGAGAGTTAGGAAAAGAATTCTTGCTTGCTACATACATCCAGTTTTAAAATATGGCTGTGAATCCTGGACAATCGTTAGGCAGGCCAAAAATATTCTTGAGGCCTCGGAGATGTGGTTTTACAGAAGAATGCTTAGAATACCTTGGACAGCCCAAAAAAAAAAAAAAAAAAAAAGCAACCAAGAGGTTTTGAAAGAGGCGGAAGCTAAAGACAACTTATCACAGACATCAGAAGGAGACAGTCATCATAGAACATGTTGTGACCACTGAAAAGATCTGTGGAAGGAAGGATAGAGAAAAACAACGAGAGAAGATTCTTGACAGTCTTGTTGCCTGGCATGGAGGTGTGTCTGCACACAAGCTGATACATGCTGCAAAAGATCGTAGATTATAGAGAGGCTTGAACGCCAACGCCAGTCGGCTAGACATATGATGATGATGATGATAAATTCAACACCTCACACGAAACGGTTACTGAGTTACAGATGTTTAAAGTTCTCATCAGGACTTCTGAAATGCACTATACGTCCTGCAGCCATCTTTGTCCCCGTGCTGGTCACCAGTCATCACAAAAGCACCCATCTGATGGGTTAATAATTTATACGAACTTGTTTACATGACCCAGTCTGTCGATGCTTTCTCCACAGCACTGTTCAGTGCCAGTGGGCCATGTTTACAACTGATGCGGTGAAGATACGTAAGTCCTGTGTTTGCCAGTTGCCACATGTATCAATGCGAAACCGACAGAACCAGATACAATATTGATATTAAGCAAACTCAGAACTGACACCAATAAGCATCTTTACCCAACCGCTCGTCTGTGATCACTTTATTTCACTCAACCAGCTAATGATCTTCATCAGCATCCTCTTCCTCATCATCCTCCTCCTCATCATCATCATATTTATCATAATCGCGTCATCATCATCACCTCCACCACTATCATCAAGTATTTTTGCTCTCATGTTGGCCGCCAAGATTTCTAGCGTTTCAGTTTCATGACTGTCCCCCATGTGCATTCTAGGGCCCCGTTGTGTGGGGGAGCGGGGGGATTAGACTCACTTCCCCTCTAACAAGCATTCCAGGGCCCCGTTGTGTGGGGGAGCGGGATTAGACTCACTTCCCCTCTAACAAGCATTCCAGGGCCCCGTTGTGTGGGGGAGCGGGATTAGACTCACTTCCCCTCTAACAAGCATTCCAGGGCCCCGTTGTGTGGGGGAGCGGGATTAGACTCACTTCCCCTCTAACAAGCATTCTAGGGCCCCGTTGTGTGGGGGAGCGGGGGGATTAGACTCACTTCCCCTCTAACAAGCATTCCAGGGCCCCGTTGTGTGGGGAAAAAGAATAGAACCATTGCCCCTCTAACAAGCATTCCAGGGCCCCGTCGTAGGGTAAAAGATTGGAGCCATTGCCCCTCTAACAAGCATTCCAGGGCCCCGTTGTGTAGGGGAAAAGATTAGAGCCATTGCCCCTCTAACAAGCATTCCAGGGCCCCGTCGTGTAGGGGAAAAGATTAGAGCCATTGCCCCTCTAACAAGCATTCCGGAAAAGGCAACTAACTGTGTGTGTGTCTTCTCCGAAGTCGAAGTGTGTGTGCCTGAGAGGTAAATAGTGAGCAGTCTCATAACAATCACACCAGATCTGTAAAACGGATGTGCACGCTAAACTCAAGTTCCAGAAAAAGACCAAAATACAGAAGAGGAACCAGAACTTTCCACTGATGAACGCTAAAAAGAAGAATGCCATCATTGTACGAGTTATTTTCAACTCTCTAGAAATCAAAGTAAGTCAACACTCTGCCTTTACGGGATACACCGGCTGCATTTACTTCTGAGGATATTTCCCTTAGCATTTTAAATAATATGTCAACAGACGAGCTCAACGTTACTTATGTAAATCTGAATGCATTTTTTCTTCCTTAGCGTTCACATGTTGTAAATCCTAATAGAAACTTTTGGTTGTTTGTCTACTTCTGGACTTAAGTCTTGTTCCAGAAAATTCAAACATGAAAGGAGACAGTGAAAACAGAAACATAAAAGAAGACAGCGAAAACAGAAACATGAAAGAAAACATTGAAAACAGAAACGTGAAAGAAGACAGCGAAAACAGAAACATGAAAGAAAACAGTGAAAACAGAAACATAAAAGAAGACAGCGAAAACAGAAACATGAAAGAAAACAGCGAAAACAGAAACATGAAAGAAAACAGCGAAAACAGAAACGTTAAAGAAGACAGCGAAAACAGATAAGATGAAAGAAGACAGCGAAAACAGAAACGTGAAAGAAGACAGCGAAAACAGATAAGATGAAAGAAGACAGCGAAAACAGATAAGATGAAAGAAGACAGCGAAAACAGAAACGTGAAAGAAGACAGTGAAAACAAAGACAATAAAGAAGACAGTGAAAACAGAAACACAAAAGAAGACAGCGAAAACAGAAACATGAAAGCAGACACGTGTTACTACATGAATCATACCGCAGAATATCGCTTCTAAACGATGAATTGAAGGGTGCTCGCCTGTTTTGTGTGTGAATCATTTATGACTTGTGGCGGTGCAGGAACACTTGTAATATAAAACCTGTCAAACCTAAATAGATTTTGATTTCTACTTCGTAATCGTCATCGGTATTGTCGTCCTCACCCTTCCTCTTCTTATCCTCCTTCTCATCTTTGCTTGGTACGTTAAGAGCTGCGAAACCTCGTTCACTAACTTAACGAAATAAGAGCTATTTTCGCCACTCTAGTATTACTAGCATGTTTTTTTTTTTCTACTTGATATTTAACTTAGCTCCCAGGTCGACTCAGCTTAAAAATTTGTACCAAGCAATCTACATAGATGAATAGGACAGTAGAACAGACAATAACTACCTGTGAAATGCTCTGTCCCCACAAGGTCGCTAAAAACACAAGAAGAGACAGGGTTACGAATATAAACATAAGAGAGAAAGTTGGAATAAGACCATTCTGGCTTATATTACCAGACAAAGAATGAAATGGTTCGACCATTTAGTGAGAATGCAGCCAGACCCAACTTTACATGAGACTTTTAACAATACTACATCTGGGAGGAAGACCAAGAAAGAACCTGATAAATGTTGTAGCTAAAACTTGCACAAAGATAAATAAATCCATCACCCAAGCCACCTGAGAATGCAAACCAGATACAGAAAACCAGGACACAACTTGGCATCAGAAAGACAACAAAATAGGAAAGAGTGCTTTTTTATTATTCAACCCCAAACAGGGGAAATCAACAGGTCACGGGACAGTCTAATATTTCAGGAGGTTGTAGACAGACTGCATGCAGGAAGCAAAGAACCGGAATATCAGGTGTGACTACACACCACAAATAAAAGGAAATCGAATAAGACAGCAAAAGAACCTTGCTTCATATAGCAGGCCTCTAGGCGGCTGAAAAAGGATCAAATTTGGAATTTTTGTTGGACGAATTGGAATTGGAATTGGACTGCATGCAGTCGTGGGACCTAGGCTTCATACATTTGTGGGACCTAGGCTGTACTCTCTCGTGGGACGAAGGTGGGTTGGGGTTAGAGCCAGTTCTAGATGTTTTGGGGTAGTTAGAAGCATCAACAAACCGGGAAACCCAGTCTTACCACCCTCTAAAATGTTACTGTCCTGTGACGTCATCTGGGGGTAAGATAATAATAGAGAACCGAAGTGAGAAGAAGAAAATCCACGGAATTAATGGCGACCACACGATGTTGACCACATCACTCGTCGAAGAATCTATCATCAAATATGAGTCTATCATCAAATAATCTATCATCAAATATAAATCCATAATCAAATATGAATCCATTATCAAATGCTTTATGACTTATGCACATATAGGTAGAAGGTTCTTCTACTGAAGTTTCTTTCTCAATGTTCATATCGCCTTGTAATTAAACCAATCTTTTCACAAAGCCAAGTTTACATTCTGATCCTGGCTAGCCTACGATGGAAGTGATTGCAGTGTCCCCTGTCTCGTAAATAACATATTTGTCAACATCATTGCCGTGAGTATTAACAGAAATAACATTCCCCACTCTCATTTTAATTAACTAGAATCTTCTGTGTCAATGTCTAGTTCCTGCCAGCCGCTGACAAAAGTGGCAATATTGTGCAGTGCACATTTTCAATAGAAATTGTTAGGGACGGAGAGTAGGTAGGTAGGCGTTTTGCTGTAAAGAAAAAAAAAAGTCATGTTTAACCAGCATCTCTGAAGAGGCAGCTGCAGGTTATAATTGTGACTAGGTTATGTGCGTCATATAAAATGGCTTATCATTGCAAGCCACCAAAAGCCCTGAAAAGGACTCCAGCAGTGCTGATGCGATCAGAGCACAAAGACCCAAATACTGTCCCGACCGACGACGAAATGGTCTACCGGCGAGCCAATAGGCGACCCGGTGGTCGATGTGACGGAGAGAACTGGCAGCGCAACGGCTAGAAGTTTGCCTGTTCACTTGAAGTATTTCCCCCATTCATAGTTTTCAAAATGAACTTGCGTTTCCAAGTCTTCTTTTGTTCGCTTATATTCTGCTTAGGACCGCTACGCGTCGCAGGTCGGTCTGACCCAGCCCGGGCACACTTGATTGCCCGGATTGCTGTGATGTTGAAGAGTCTCAAGGTCTTTTTTTAAAACCCATTCTCTTCTTGGTCGTCCCCTACCTTTTCGTGTTTTTGCATTCGTTTTGTACGCTCTCTTTGCTTGGTCTATCTAGTTAAAAAGGATATCAGGAAATGTTAAGGGAAGGCAATGCGACTGGCATGACTTCAACATCCGCTGTGCGTCCCATGCCTCCTCATAGAGCAATATTATATCAATCATCATATCTCGCATGCCAGCTGGTCTATACATTTATAGGTAAAACAACACACATCCGAACGCCATGGCCATCTTATTTCAATCACCCACATCTAAGTCAAACCATATACAAACCAGCTGAAGTCAAGGGGAAACCACCACTGTACTATCCCAATAAAATCATGCCTCAAAATAATACGTATTCAGATAACGACGTGAATGGGATTCCGGTGGAATCACCTCGTCCGGTAGGGAGCATCATGTTCTACGGGTGATACCCGACCGTCATTCAGCTACTGTAGAAAAAGTAAATGAAAGAAACATCATGAACATTTATTGGTTCATGAAATGTCAGAACACTCGTACAAAACGGAAAGCTGGATAACATCAAGATGGAAATGAAGAGAATGAACATCAACATATTAGGAATTAGTGAAATGCGATGGCCAGAAACAGGGAAAAAGTATTCAGATCAGCACAGAATTATTTACTCTGGTGGGGAGGAATATAGTAAGGGAGTTGGTATTATTTTGGATCCTAAGAACTCAAAAACTGTTAAAGGATTTTAGACAATATCAGATAGAGTACTATTAGTAAAACTTCGCGGCAGACCGTTTGACATCAACTTAGTACAGATTTATGCCCCAACAGCAGATAGTTCAGAGGAAGACATTGACGCATTTTATGATGAGTTAGACATGGCTGTTGATCAATGCAAAAATTGTGAAGTATACTTGGAGATTTCAACGCGAAAGTAGGAAGTGAAAAAGTGTAGGGAATAACGGGTGGCTATGGCCTAGGAGAGAAGAATTTGAGAGGTGACAGATTAATAGCATGGACTGAGTCGCGCAGCGTGATTATAGGTAACACCTGGTTTAACATCATCCTCGAAGATTGTGGACTTGGAAAAGTCCTGGTGATAATGTCCGCAATCAGATTGGTTATTTTTTGATTTCAAGAAGATTCTAGAGCAGCTTAGTTGGAGCAAAAACTAGACCAGGAGCAGACTGCTTTAGTGACCATGTTTCAGTTGTAGGAAAAATTAGAATAAAACTAAAGAACATTAGAAAAACACCACAGAACATCAAGTTAACTTTAGGAATTCTTAGAACGGATAAAGAAATTAAGGAACAGTACAATGTCACTGTACAAAACCGGTATAATGCAATGGAAATTATATAGACTATTGATGAACAGTGGGATATGTTGCGTGAGTCAATTAAGCAGACATCAAAAGAGACAATCCCATCAACCCATATAGTTGCAAAAAAGAAATGAATGTCAACCGAAATTCTGCAGTTGATGAATAAAAGAAGGAAGAAAAAGAATGATAAAAAAGAATACTGTAGAATACAAAAAGAAATAGTGAACAAATGCAAAGTGGCTAAAGAAGCCTGGCTGAATCAAATGTGTACAGTGATTGGGGAAAATCACAGGAAAGACTCACATTCCAAGAACCAACAGATAAATATGTTAACAGGAAAGATGAAACGTAGCAGCACTGGATGTTTGAAAGATGGTGACTTAATGAGACATAGTAATATAATTAACAGATGGACAGAGTATATAGGGGAATTGTATGATGATAATAGACCAGACGTAGAACTGCAGACCAACAATGATGGTCCACCAATAATGACTGCAGAAGTTGAGAATGCAATACATCATATGAAGAAAGGAAAAGCACCCGGGCCAGACAACATCTCACTGGAAGAAATCGAAGCACTTGGAATTTTGGAATTGAAATTATAACTAAACTTTTAAATGATATTTATAATATGGGTATATTCCAAATGACATTTTAAAATCCATATTTATAGCTCTGCCAAAGAAACCAGGCACTTTAAAATGTGAAGACCATCGCATAATAAGTCTTATGAGTCACATGACTAAGATTTTACTGAGAATAATTATGAGAAGAATAAGAAACAAAATTAAACCAGAAATCAGCGATGAACAATGTGGATTTGTAGAAGGAAAAGGTACAAACAATACCATTTACATCCTAAGGACATTGTCAGAAAGAGCTATAGAAGTAAAGACTGATTTGTACTTATGCTTCATAGACTATACAAAAGCATTTGACTGTGTGAAGCATGAAGAAGTAATCAAACTTTTAGAAAAATTAAACATTGATGGAAAAGATCTACGAATAATAAAGAATATTTATTGGCCGCAAACAGCAGCTATAAGAATAAACAACTGTTTAGGTACATTTCAAAGCATAAAGAGGGGCGTACGAAAAGGATATATACTTTTACCTGATTTGTTTTCAATATACAGTGAATATATAATGAGATCTTTAATTGATATGCCCGGAATTGTGGTTGGTGGGCAAAATATAAACAATTTACGATATGCTGATGACACAGTCTTGATAGCAACAAGTCAGAAAGAATTACAGGAAATGATAGACATTGTGGTGTTAGAAAGTGGAAGAATGGGCCTCAGTTTGAATAATGGGAAGACAGAAGTAATGGTGGTATCAAAGAAACAAATTATTCCTAAATGTGTAATAAAAGTAAATGGTGTTATTTTAGGACAAGTACATAAATTTAAGTGCCTGGCCACATGGATAACATCAGATTGAAGATGCATAACTGAAATGAGAAACATAATTGGACAGGCAAAAACTGCAATTTATAAAATGAAAAACATCTTGTGCAATATATCCTTGTCATTGAGAGCTAGAAAAAGAATTCTTGCTTGCTACATACATCCAGTTTTAACATATGGATGTGATTCCTGGACAATCGGTAGGCAGGCCAAACAATTTTTAGAGGCCTCAGAGATGTGGTTTTACAAAAGAATGCTTAGAATATCTTGGACAGCCAAAAAGAGCAACCAAGAGGTTTTGAAAGAGGCGGGAGCCCGAAGACAACTTATCACAGACATCAGAAGGAGAAAGTCATCATTTTTCGGCCATGTTATGAGAAGAGGGAAAATAGAACATGTTGTGACCACTGGAAAGATCTGTGGAAAAAGGGATAGAGGAAGACAACGAAAGAAGATGCTTGACAGTCTTGTTGCATGGCATGGAGGTGTGTCGGCACACGAACTGATACATGTTGCAGGAGATCGCAGATTATCGCAAGGCACCTGATGATGACATCTAAGTAGCAGTCATACATAATCTCATTAACATTTTCCTCTCATCTGATGATTCGTGTTTGCATAAAAGTCGAAGAACACTGGTGGAATGTTGAATCAACAATCGACATCATAGCACTCGGGACACGCTCATAGCGAAGAGTTGCGATTCCGATGATGTCAGTAAATGTCTGATTGTATATCCGTCCTGCCTCTTCCTTGAGTGTTGAGCGTCGGCCAGTTTCACTAGTAACTATCCTCAGAACGTATTGATTTATATGTGCCTCCACACAAGAGAGATCATGTGTGGAATGATCATCAGGGAGGGCTCAGCCATGGGCCTAATGAACTTCCAATACCTAAAAATCGTGACAACCAACCACCAGACATGGAGAGCTATTGTAACAGAGAGCCTGCACAAATTGCGTTTAGTTAAAAAAGGCTAGAGAATAACACGATCATCATGGCCTTCACCTTTATTACCAGAACCTTTCCACAAACTCGGTGATAGCACACTAGTACATGCTGTCTTTGGCCTGGGCTTCTCGAGACTTCCAGCAGTTTAGCTAGAATCGTCATGTGACCCTGCTTTCTAATACATGAAAATACCCTGTTGACAAAATTGTTAAAAAATTTTCTGATAAACTCCTATTTTAGAAACGTAATAACGGTTTGCAAAACACGTTGTTGGAAGATTCTGGAAGCGAGCTAATGTCACCTATATAAGCGAGTGACTGGATTTCTCATAGCAGAAGGAGGGCAGGCCAAGCTAGGTTAGATTTAACTCGGGATTTTGGGATACTCTATATAGAGTAATCTTAAAGAACCCTTAGATACAAGTTATAGACTAAATCATTGTTACTACTTACTTCAAATAGATGAACTGAAATAACTGTTTTGGATGCAAATCTCTTCTTTTATTAATTGTTAAAAGAAAAGGGAAGAGAAAATTTTTAATAAAAAGAATAAAATTTAGAGACTCGAATTTAGAGATACTGAGATGTTTTTAATTGTGATTCTGCGACTCCAGGGTGGTGGTTATCTGGTAGAGCTTATTTTAGAAGATTACATTGGCCATGTTTTCTTTATCACGGGCGTAGAAATATGAGGAATTCAATTAGTGGCTGAACGGGAAGAGGGAGGTTATGCCCACTAGGTGACTGCACATGAACAACAGTGGAATGAATGAACCAAGAATAAAACAAGAAGAAACTCCACAGGGGAGCATGTACTGCAGGAGTCTACCAATCATCAGTAGAAGTAATCTCTCGTCGACAAATGTTTCGGCCCACGAGCTCCTAGACATTTTCAGAGAGTGTGCCTACCTGAGTTCATGAGGCTCGGGGTTGATTTTCTCCTGTTGCACGTATTACCGGATGTTCTCGGACAGGGACAAGACGAAATTGGTGACTTTGCAAAAGGTACTTCAAGAAAAATGTATTTACATAGTCGCTGCCATAGCATAATTAGAGCAGTCAGCATACCAAGAAGTAAAGCAGACTCTTGTTTCACTATGACTTATACCCAACTGTCGCCCTAGGTTCAAAAGGAAAAAAAAACACACACTAACTAACCAACTCTTCACCCGCTTCCAGAAGGACCTGACAACATCTAGCTTGTCATTCATCAAGTTGAAGCACACAGGTCTAAAATCACCAAGGACCGAGATCTGCGAAGAGACGACTTTGTAACTGTTTTCTTCTTGTCAGATCATTGTCTCGCACCCATATAACCAATGCCGAATTAACCATTAGACACATAAGCAGGTGCTTAAGGCATTACAAATAGAGGGAGCACATACATTTTTAATAGCATTGGAGCTGAGTGTTTGTTTTCTCAGCTATGTTGAATGTTGAATGTTGAATTAAAAATCGAATTTAAAGCACTCAGGACACTTCCATAAGTGCTCAGTCCCCATCTTCAGCAGCAAGCGAAGAGTTCCAATTCCGATGGGAATAGTAATTGTCTGATTGCATATCCGTCCCATCCTTCCCCTGAGGGTTGAGCTTCGGCCAGATCCCCTGGTAACTCCTCGCAGCGCCATTCTCCTCAGACCGTAATGATCTGTTTGTGCCTCAGCACTGTTTACTCGCTCCCAAAGGGCCCTCACAATATCTAATCTGTCATACATGAATTCACCACTAAGTGGTGCAGAGCCTGCCAGTCTACTACCTGCTCATTTTCCAACACACCTGCATGCCCTAACTATTTTCTCAGCTGTAACACAAATTTCATAAGAACAACAATGCAACTAGGCAGCCTGGATGCTTTATCTCTATGAAGTATAGGGGAAAAAAATGTGTTACATAAGATACGTTTTGAAGATCTGATCAAAGACTTTGAAGACAAAAAAAAAAAAAAAAAAAAAGGAGAGAGCTTTTGAAAAGAAAAAAATTAAGTACAAGTATATTAAAATAAACATTATTATTTATCTTACTGTAAGTTTTGTTTAATTTCGATAAACACATTTTATGTTACGGATTATTATTGTTTATATTGTAATCGACTTGTACATGAGGGTAACAGTGCTCGGGGGTCACGCACGCTAATCTATGCATAGGAAGAGTGGCCATTTACATGTGATTCACATGCGTAGTTTTCATAGGGGCCCCAACACACTGGTTTGCACAGGCGCCCATAATGCTGTTTTAATTGCTGCTTGACCGGGGGGGGGGGGGGTGAGGTAGGGGTCCATAATTGGGTAATTACTAGGGCATCCAACGTTCTTAATCTAGTCCCTGCATATCCTAACACCAGGTTCACTTTGCCACTGTTTCTCACTGATTAAACAAGTTATACAATTGTGAACTACTGGTTATTTACACGAGCACTAACCATTTTTATGCATTCATTACAACTGTTTGTATTTTTTTTACACACACACATACATACATACACCTGCACGTATATATGTATTCATAAACACACACACATATCATCATCATCATCATCATCATCATCATCATCATCATCAGGTGCCTTGCCTGACGTGGGCGATCATGCCTCTCCATAATCCACGATCTCCTGCAGCATGTATTAGTTCGTGTGCTGACACACCTCCATATATATATACACATACACCTGCTCTCACAGACACACACACGCACACAAACATATATATATATATATATATATATATATATATATATATATATATATATATATATATATATATATTCATACATACACATATACATACATACATACACCTACATACATATATGTATTCATACACACACTCACACACAATAAAAAAAAATAACGATAATTAACTCAGTAACCCAAAGGTGACGGGTAATCGATGTCATTATATTTTCACTAAGTGCGCAGTGCACATACAAAAAGTCATCGACTGTCGAAATCAATTGCTAGTTTTAGAAGCTAGATTACAGATCTCCTTGGTTCAGGCAACTGTGTTTGTTAAAGGGTCATTTCTCGCAACATTATCATGTGCCGTGCGGTCAAGAGCAGGACTGTCATGATCACTAGAAACACAGATTAGGTAGGCAATGTTCTTACCTTACCTCATCAAAATATCTCAGCCATCCAGATAACTATACCCCCCCCCCCCCCCCCGCCCGCGATTTCTTTAAAAAAAATTGAAAAAAAAATCAATTTTAGCAGTCATTACCAAGTTTACGAACCCATTTATTCTCAAACCATACTCGAAAAGCACGGATTGTTTACGTTTTTTATTTATAAACATTTTACGACTTTCATCTGACTGATGCCTTTGCTTGTCCATCATTCCGTGCTATTCCTATAAATTAACATGTTGGAATGGAAATTTTCATTTGGTTTAACTCATTACGCCCGCTTACATTATGTATTTGAAAATCATATTTTCATATCGACGAGATCTGTAGGGAATTTGATATAATAAAGGCTGATGATTTAAGGAAACGAACAAATTGAAGACCGGATGAAAATATTTCAGCTGAATGTAACTAAAAGAAAAAATAATGAATATTTCGCTATTGCAAACTAATTGTTTAAAATCTGTATAGAAGTTTGTCCCCGTTACATATCATATATGTGGTGTGGACGTCTGTGTCAGCGTATGCGCACACATAATTGTGTTTGTATATATATATATATTTATATTTATATTTATATATATATATATATATATATATATGTGAGTACACGAGTGCAGGTGTATGTATGCGAATCCTGCATGCGTGCATATGTCTATGCGGGTACGTGCTTATGTCTGTCTGTCTGTCTGTCTGTCTGTCTGTCTGTCTGTCTGTCTGTCTGTCTGTCTGTCTGTCTGTACGTACACACACACACACACACAAACACGCACGCACGCACGCACACACAAACACACGCCGGGATCTGTGAAGAACCTGCAGTTGCAAATCGTCGTGCGAAGCCTAAAATTGCCCTTTGGTTCTCAAAGCAAACAAACGATTTTGCCCCAGAGATTCCCATCTTTGAAGAATAGGAAACGACATTATAATAATCACCATTCTGTGGACACAATAACATGACACTACCCGACAAGCTCAACATGAACCTTCATAAAATATGTACTGAGTTTGGGCAATCGATATCTGTTTATTTATTTGTTCTATTGATTGATTAGTCAGAAGAGTGGCCCGGTGATTTGTGTATAATAGTCTCATCGTGGATGCAGAAAGTCGTATGGTTGTAGTAAACGGAAGGACATTTAATATGCTTTACCCTAGGGAACTAAGCTAGCCCACAAGACTTCATAACTTGCTATCTCTAAAAGTATGGCCCACAAGAATTCATAACTTGCTATCTCTAAACGTATGGCCCACAAGAATTCATAACTTGCTATCTCTAAACGTATGGCCTACAAGAATTCATAACTTGCTATCTCTAAACGTCTGGCCTACAAGAATTCATAACTTGCTATCTCTAAACGTATGGCCTACAAGAATTCATAACTTGCTATCTCTAAACGTATGGCCCTACAAGAATTCAAAACTTGCTATCTCTAAACGTATGGCCCACAGAATTCATAACTTGCTATCTCTAAACGTATGGCCCACACATAACCTATCTCTAAACGTATGTTGACTTCATAACTTGCTATCTCTAAAAAGTATGGCCCACAAAAAATTCATAACTTGCTATCTCCTTAACGTAGGCCTACAAGACATCATAACTTGCTATCTCTACCCGTATTTTTACATACTTACCAATCGGCACTCCGTGGGTAATGTCATAACGCATGCTACGCCGGCAACGTATTCATAACTTGCTATCTCTAAACAGGCTATCCTGGACTTCATAACTTGCTATCTCTAAACGTATGGCCCACAAGACTTCATAACTTGCTATCTCTAAACGTATGGCCCACAAGGAATTCATAACTTGCTATCCTCTAAACGTATGGCCCACAAGACTTCATAACTTGCTACCTCTAAACGTATGGCCCACAAGACTTCATAACTTGCTATCTCTAAACGTATGGCCCACAAGATATTCAATAACTTGCTACCTCTAAACGTATGGCCCACAAGACTTCATAACTTGCTATCTCTAAACGTATGGCCCACAAGACTTCATAACTTGCTATCTCTAAACGTATGGCCCACAAGACTTCATAACTTGCTATCTCTAAACGTATGGCCCACAAGACTTCATAACTTGCTATCTCTAAACGTATGGCCCACAAGACTTCATAACTTGCTATCTCTAAACGTATGGCCCACAAGAATTCATAACTTGCTATCTCTAAACGTATGGCCCACAAGAATTCATAACTTGCTATCTCTAAACGTATGGCCCACAAGAATTCATAACTTGCTATCTCTAAACGTATGGCCTACAAGAATTCATAACTTGCTATCTCTAAACGTATGGCCTACAAGAATTCATAACTTGCTATCTCTAAACGTATGGCCTACAAGAATTCATAACTTGCTATCTCTAAACGTATGGCCCACAAGAATTCATAACTTGCTATCTCTAAAACGTATGGCCTACAAGAATTCATAACTTGCTATCTCCTAAACGTATGGCCCACAAGAATTCATAACTTGCTATCTCTAAACGTATGGCCCACAAGAACTTCATAACTTGCTATCTCTAAACGTATGGCCCACAAGGAATTCATAACTTGCTATCTCTAAAACGTATGGCCTACAAGAATTCATAACTTTGCTATCTCTAAACGTATGGCCTTACAAGATTCATAACTTGCTATCTCTAAACGTATGGCCCACAAGACTTCATAACTTGCTATCTCTAAACGTATGGCCCACAAGACTTCATAACTTGCTATCTCTAAACGTATGGCCACAAGACTTCATAACTGCTATCTCTAAATAACGTATGGCCCACAAGATCATAACTTGCTATCTCTAAACGTATGGCCCACAAGACTTCATAACTTGCTACCTCTAAACGTATGGCCCACAAGACTTCATAACTTGCTATCTCTAAACGTATGGCCCACAAGAATTCATAACTTGCTACCTCTAAACGTATGGCCCACAAGAATTCATAACTTGCTATCTCTAAACGTATGGCCCACAAGACTTCATAACTTGCTATATCTAAACGTATGGCCCACAAGACTTCATAACTTGCTATCTCTAAACGTATGGCCCACAAGACTTCATAACTTGCTATATCTAAACGTATGGCCCACAAGACTTCATAACTTGCTATCTCTAAACGTATGGCCCACAAGTCTTCATAACTTGCTATATCTAAACGTATGGCCCACAAGACTTCATAACTTGCTATCTCTAAACGTATGGCCCACAAGACTTCATAACTTGCTATATCTAAACGTATGGCCCACAAGACTTCATAACTTGCTATCTCTAAACGTATGGCCCACAAGACTTCATAACTTGCTATATCTAAACGTATGGCCCACAAGACTTCATAACTTGCTATCTCTAAACGTATGGCCCACAAGAATTCATAACTTGCTATATCTAAACGTATGGCCCACAAGACTTCATAACTTGCTATATCTAAACGTATGGCCTACAAGAATTCATAACTTGCTATCTCTAAACGTATGGCCCACAAAACTTCATAACTTGCTATCTCTAAACGTATGGCCCACAAAACTTCATAACTTGCTATCTCTAAACGTATGGCCCACAAGACTTCATAACTTGCTACTTCTAAACGTATGGCCTACAAGACTTCATAACTTGCTATCTCTAAACGTATGGCCTACAAGACTTTATAACTTGCTACTTCTAAACGTATGGCCCACAAGACTTCATAACTTGCTATCTCTAAACGTATGGCCAACAAGAATTCATAACTTGCTATATCTAAACGTATGGCCCACAAGAATTCATAACTTGCTATCTCTAAACGTATGGCCCACAAGACTTCATAACTTGCTATCTCTAAACGTATGGCCCACAAGACTTCATAACTTGCTATCTCTAAACGTATGGCCTACAAGACTTCATAACTTGCTATCTCTAAACGTATGGCCTACAAGACTTCATAACTTGCTATCTCTAAACGTATGGCCTACAAGACTTCATAACTTGCTATCTCTAAACGCATGGCCCACAAGAATTCATAACTTGCTACCTCTAAACGTATGGCCCACAAGACTTCATAACTTGCTATATCTAAACGTATAGCCCACAAGAATTCATAACTTGCTATCTCTAAACGTATGGCCCACAAGAATTCATAACTTGCTATATCTAAACGTATAGCCCACAAGAATTCATAACTTGCTACCTCTAAACGTATGGCCCACAAGAATTCATAACTTGCTATCTCTAAACGTATGGCCCACAAGACTTCATAACTTGCTATCTCTAAACGTATGGCCTACAAGACTTCATAACTTGCTATCTCTAAACGTATGGCCTACAAGACTTCATAACTTGCTATCTCTAAACGTATGGCCTACAAGACTTCATAACTTGCTATCTCTAAACGTATGGCCCACAAGACTTCATAACTTGCTATATCTAAACGTATGGCCCACAAGACTTCATAACTTGCTACCTCTAAACGTATGGCCTACAAGACTTCATAACTTGCTATATCTAAACGTATGGCCCACAAGACTTCATAACTTGCTATATCTAAACGTATGGCCCACAAGACTTCATAACTTGCTATCTCTAAACGTATGGCCCACAAGACTTTATAACTTGCTATCTCTAAACGTATGGCCCAAAGTATGTTAAAAAAGTAAAAACAAGTAAAGGACCTTTTTACCTTTTTCATATTGGGTATATATAAGTCCTTTTTTCTATAAACCAAACGGCACTTGGTGGGTGATGTGGCGTCACGCCACCCTGGCAGCCATGGTCATTAAAAAAAAAAAAAGGGAGCGTCTAGTCGCTCGAACATGGCGGCACCCCCAGAGTATGTTGCTTTTGTTAATTCTGCGAAAAGTAAAACAAAAAGTAAACATCCATTTACACGCCCTTAGGCGCATCAGGCATATGGAAAGAGCACTTATATTTTTACATACCAATCGGCACTCGGTGGGTAATGTGGTCAGCATTACGCCGGCCGTCTTTACTTTCCCAGGACAGCCCATCCTGGTACCCATTTGAGGCTGGGTCGACCTGCGACGTCCCATACCACGATAAAGATGCACGCAGCCCACAGTGGGTTTCGATCGCGGTACGTTGGATTACGAGTCAGACTCGCAACTTTGTTAATTTTGTGCATGAGGCTTTTTCATGCGATGCAGAGGGATATTAAAATCTTGCACCGTTGTGTTTCTCTGCTTCTTCTCCGTGAATCTTTTCTATTGTCGCATGTTCCAGTCCTTTCTCTTTTCAAAATGTATCCAAAGCTGATGATAGCAGAATATACAGAAAATCTCATGGGGATGAAGGTATACAGAACAATGTGTCTTTTTTCATGAAAACAAAAACAGTCCAATGCAGAGGTTCTGGAAAGGCCATAAATGAAAAGAAAATTACTGAGGGAAAAAAATTGAAATACTTTGAAAAGACATAAGCAACTTAAAAAAAATACTGGAGGGAAAGGTCGAAGGCAGGAGAGCAAGTAGTAGGCAACTGTACTAATGGGAGGACAACATCAATAGGTGGTCGGGCATTATTCTGAGAGAGTGTACAAGCAGGACAAGAGAAAGAGCGTGTTGGAGATCCATAGTCGCTTGTTTACTGATTTAGGCGATTGAACTTCTCCAGGTGATACGTATGATTTATATTCCATATATTAAATCATGGCGGGATACTGACCACACCATCAATCGAGTGCTGACTAATCTATAAAATATACATCTAGCATGATTTGCTGGATGCACCTCTGTCGTAAAAACAGGGTCTTTTCACTGATTTACTGACTGACTAAAACATCTTATCAGGTTGGAAAGTGTGAAATATCAATGAATATTTAAAGAATACAGATTTATCTAGACATTTCTTTTAGCCTTCAAAATCTTTTTCTCACCCTTGTTCCATTTCTTCGCATTTTCTTAATTTGGGTGAGTGCAGTTTAGTTTTTGATTATTTGATTTAGAAAAAAAAAAAAAAAAAAATTAAATCTGAGAACGAATTAATTGATTTCCTTTAAGATGTAACGGGAAAAAGGATTTCGAGATAGGAACCGCACGCATGAACTAATTGAGCTCGTTGATTGAGGTGCCACTGTAATTTACACCACGAACAACCGATTAAAATACACATTCTCAGCTCTGCCAAGAGCCACCTACTTTAGAATGAACACATCGCCGCATATGATTAATATTAAGAGATATATGACAAAGCAATTTTGTTGGTGACTGACTGAGTAACTTTCTACCCCACCAGGACCTCACACAAGCGATAAACACCCGATGGCACGATGTGCCACCATGTGGATGAGGATCACCGTGGAGAGGTCCCAGAAACCGCGTTAAGCCTTTAGGCCATATTTATGGCCAGGCTATATTGCGGCCTCTGACAAAAGCCAGAGTAGGGCTTCGAATAACGAAAAATGTCGTCCTAAAAAGGACGAGAATTATTAATAAGAGTGTATTATTTTGTTGGTGAATTAAAACGGAGAATTATTAGAGTAGATTACTGCATCATCTTGTCGGCCACGTTTGTGTGTGTGTGTGTGTGTGTGTGTGTGTGTGTGTGTGTGTGTGTGTGTGTGTGTGTGTGTGTGTGTTTACTTTGTATCCCTATGTTTGCTAGACAACTCTTCGCCTCTAGAATTTCTGACAAAGGGGAGAATGCATGGATGTAAGTTCTTCCCGTTTGCCTGTCATTCCTTCCCTCCCATTAATGTATCCGCTTGACTAAGTTCACCTGCTAAATGGAAATGTATGCTTTTGTCACCCTTACCGTTATTTCTTCATTCGTCTTCTTTTAAAAGCACTTATATTAAAAGTTGTAATTAAAGGGTATTTAAAGGCAAAAGGATCCACTTTATTGCTTCATGCTTTGTGTTATACGGATCGCGCGCGCGCGCTCTCTCTCTCTCTCTCTTTCTGTCTCTCATTCACCGCAAAGGTGTTACACAAAGTACACACCATGTAACTCCAGCAACGACCTCCATGGGTCTTCGAAACACCTGCAATTGCGAACTGAATGTTTTGGGTCCGAAATTGAACACACAACAAACAGTAAAAGGCTTCAGTTCACTGCGGGCGCCCTGAAAAGAAAACTAACTAATAAAACAATGTATTGTTACTGCTATAATTATATATATATAAAGAACTGTACGCTTTTTCTAATGTTATACTGTATGAGAACTGTAATGATTTATAAAAATGCTATAACACTTATTGATTTTGTTTGCTTTCAGATTTGTGGCCAAATCTAAACCATCAGTTCATTCACCCTAAAGGCACTCTATGAGATTACGTTTGTTTATGTCAATGCTGTAGAAATGTGGATCTTAAACAAAATATGGAAGTAAAGGAACAGTAATGCGAACCCGCACCTTGTCGACCATGATAACCGGAGCAGTGAATGAATTGACGCAAAAGGAGATAGAATGCCACAATAAGACAATACAATATCATCATCATCATCATCATGTTGTGCCCTGAAAACTGACGAAGACGCTCATGCGTCTCCATAGATGGCGATCTCTGGTTACTTGGAACAGCTCTCTTGATGATATCCCTCCATGCCATCGTTTTAGCCCATTCATCAAAATCTCTCTTGGTCTGAACATTCCAGTTGTCACGATGTTTTCCAATGCCCCTCTTCTCATTACGTTGCCAGAGAACAGTGTTTGTCTCCTTCCAAGCAATCGTTGTTAGTTACTATGGCCATCCAAGGTATTTGTAACATTCTTCTCAGAAACCACATCTCTGATGCTTCCAAATTCTTCTGAATTTGTTCATTCCAAGATTCGCTGCCATACAGTAGAACTTGTTCTATGTAATATTTTTGCACTCTCTTTCTGACATTAAAAGAGAGCCACTTATTGCATACGCTATTTTTTATTTTCTGAAATGCTGCCTTCGCTTGACCAATTTTGATTTAAATTAATGTCACTCATTTTCCATCAAATGATATGGTTGTTCTCAGATATTTGAACTTATTGACTTACAATGGGCAATCGAAAAATGGAAAACTGAATTATTATTTGATATAAACTTTTCCGGGGGGTTATTTCGTTATCTCGATGAACAAAACTAAATTCCAATAATTAATTGTTTAAGAAACACAACAAACTATTTGAACTTTTAAAAAAGCATAACCCACATCTAACAGCAATAGATGAATATTGTGTTTCCAGTGTAGGGTTATGATGAGTAGAAATATATTGCATACCTTTCCTTAAACGCCTCACAATGTAAAGAGTTCTTCGAAGGAAGTTCAGTTGTAGAAACTACAAGGGCACAAATATGGCGGCCAGACCTCCATCACCTGAACGAGATCCCTTTCAAGGTCGTAGTCTGGGAGAGATCGATCTCCAGCATACGTCGCTGAGAAGAACACCGTAAGTATCTGAACATGATGATTTATTTCTTGCTACTGTCGACTTGAGTGTTTGTAGTGAAGTTCATAGTGAACTTGTAGTGAAGTTGATAGTGGACTTCACACCAATAGTGGACTTTTAGTGAAGTTGATAGTGGGCATGTGGTAAAGTTGACAGTGAACTTGTAGTGAAGTTGATAGTGGACTTGTAGTGAAGTTGATAGTGGACTTGTAGTGAAGCTGATAGTGGACTTGTAGTGATGTTGATAGTGGACTTGTAGTGAAGTTGATAGTGGACTTGTAGTGAAGTTGATAGTGGACTTGTAGTGATGTTGATAGTGGACTTGTAGTGAAGTCGATAGTGGACTTGTGGTAGAGTTTAAAATGGACTTGATGTTGATAGTGGACTTGTAGTGAAGATGATAGCAAACTTATTATGAAGTTGATACTCAACTTGTAGTGAAGCTAATTGTAGATTTGTATTAAAGTTAATAATTGACTTGAAATTGATAGTGAACTTCTATTAACGTTGCTAATGGACTTGTAGTCAAACTGATAGTGGACTTGTAGTGAAGTTGATAGTGGAATTTGTAGTGAAGTTGATAGTGGACTTAAAGTTGATAGTGAACTTGAAGTAAAGTTGATAGTCTAACTGAAGTTGGTAGGGGACTTGTAGTAATGTTGGTGGTGAGCTTGTAGTGATGTTGTTGTTGGACTTGTAGTGAAGTTGATGGTGGACTTGAGGTGAAGTTGATAATAGATTTGAAGTGACGTTGACAGTGGACTTGTAGCGAAGTTAATTGTGGACTTCTTTTTTTTGGGAAACTTTTTCCTGTTTCCATGAAATGCGACCTATTCTTCTGTGTATCCACAATTCTAGAGATTCAGTTCGATTTTCTGTTTGCCTTTTCGTTTTCTATGTGTCTCCACCACACTGCAACGTTGTATATAATAGTATTTGAGATTCTCATTTGTAATATGTTGCTTATATCTCTAGCTGTCAATAATTTTCGCATATTATTGAAGATAATTTTGGTCATTCCGATTCTCTTTTTGATTTCTGTTTCAGTTATGTCATCATCTGTTATTACGTGTGCAAGATAGGAAAAATTACTACTACCTCTCCGTTTACTGTAATGTTCACTGTCTGCTGCTCTTTTCCAGCTCTTTTTTCATTGCCATAATTTTTGTTTATTTCAATGTTATTGTTTTATCCATCCTCTATACTCGGCCTGGTAACTTGATCCACTAGCTCCTACAAATCCTGCTCACTTTCTCCTTCACCATGACACTGTATTATTCTTTTATGAATATTCAGTACGGAACGTGTTTTAAAATGTTAACTGTATGTAAATTGACACATCTTGGGGGTGACATACATTACTGACATGTTAATTATGTTTTAAATGTCTATCAGTGTTGAGACGATTTTGTTGTGGTTAACTGTTGCGTTTGCTCCCAGTAAAGGTTACTAATAATTCTGAAATCATTTCCATGCAATCTTATAATTTGAAGTTATGCAATAACTACCCGACGAAAGGCGTTCTCGTGATCTATAAAACGTACATAAATACTTATTTGAATTTCTATATATTCTTTTCACGCAACAACTTTAATTGAGACACATTGCTAATTCCTTTTGTGCCACTTTTTTTCCGAAACCAAAACGCGATTGTTCATCAAAGCTTACGTCCCCCTCCCCCCCCCCCCCCTAACCCCTATAACATGTCTAAAAAATCACATAAATGCTAGGAGTTGCTTCTGCTGTGTCCTGTGAAGACTTTGCAACTATCATTTTTATATTAATCATTAATTACTGACGATGTTACTATGTCTGCTGTTTTTTATCCTGACAACCAATTAGTGTAAGAGTTAGATGTTTTGCATATCTACCCACAATAGGTCGTGTTTGCTTCCTTCAGACACTTGTTTGTGTCTGACAGATGAAGACATCGCCAGGATAGAAAGGTCTGGTATTAGCATTGATCTTGTCAAGTGTGTGGGATTAATTGCTGCAAGGAATTAATAGTCTGTCTGTCTACCGCTTTAACATCAAGGGAATTGCCCGGTTGGAATCTATATAGCGTGCATGCCTGCAGGTAGATGAGTGGCATACGTGTTTATGTTATTGCTCTCGTCGAAATATTGGTCAACGAACTCTGTTTCTATGCCTGGTGTTCCAGTGTAAGATCTTCTAGTTATTCTAGTCTCTTGTTCTCTCAACACGTATCCTATCCAAAGTCAGCGTCTCTTCTTTGCCCCTTAAACTGGAACCAACAGGGGATTAGAAATAAAGGCAGTCAGACAAGGAAAAAAAATGTGGAAAAGGGAACAAGAGACTGAAAGTAAAAGGTCCATTATTGGAAAAAGTGACGTCGAAGAAATGCTGTGCAGATTAGGGTTCTATTTTCTGCTGCATGCAGAAAATTATCTATTATCTTCTATCAAATATTTGGACCTGGGTCTGCAGAATAAAAGTCCTGCATTCTTAATCGCTTATGCGTATCCTAATTGCTTTATTATAATGTCAGCAGACAAAAACACATAAAACTAGGCTCCATATTATATCATGTAGAAGGCAGGAGCGTTCGTTGCGTTGCCGAGACCAACAGGGGGAAGCAAAGAGTTGTAACGCTGTAAATTACAACCTGCAAATCGTTTTGTACGCTTTCATTCAACTCACTCCCGATGTGAGGAGATGATAAAAATGTTGGAAGACATCAATGTAGGCGGGACAGATTTCAGAAAAATTTAACACTTTTACTGGAACCAAGTAGCAGCAATTAAAGTGGGAAACAAATTGAGTACTTTTGAACAGATAAAGCAAGGAGCAAGTCAGGGGTGTGTCCTATTCCCAGAACTTTTCTCTCTATATAGTGAACTAATTTTGAGGGAAATTAAAGAGAATGCAGGGGTAAGACTTGGAGGATACAATATAAACAATTTACGTTATGCAGACGATACAGTTTTATTAGCTGAAATGCAACTTATTTACAACTGCTGGATATTGTGGGGATGGAGAGTACTAAGAAAGGTCTTTCACTGAATATTAAGAAAAAACGGAAGTAATGGTTAAATCAAAGAAGAAGATAATTCCACGTTGTGATATCTCAATTGAAGGAAAAGGACTTAACCAAGTCAATAAATTCAATTATCTGGGAACAATCATATAATCAGATAGAAAATGGATGGATTAAAAGCAGAATAGGTCGAGCAATATCCGGCATATGGTTCAAGACCTGTACTCATGGAGAAATCGACACTCGTGATGTGGTCACGCACAGGACTCTAACATTTCCTAATTCCACTTTATATTCCGGACACCCCCCCCCCCCCCCCCAACTCTCGAAACTCCCTTCCTTTGACAACCACTCACACACAAGCAAGCAACAGTACTAGAACTGAAACTTCAGTAACCATCGTTTTGAGGTATATAACCGCTTATTGATTCCGTGTCCGACCTACACTGACGTACCCGAACGTAGAAAGCTCTAACAGAAACGAATGCATTAGGGAATGTAACTAGCGTCCGGCAGACGAGAGCTCATGCTAAGAAAGTTCAGCAGTCATCCATTTCACAACACGTTTAGTTTCCGTTAAGTGTCAGTTTGCGATATTGCCTTTTGTATGTATTCACCACAGGAGCAGAAAGAAGAGACGGAAGGCAGAAATGGAGGAGAAGAGAAGGAAAGGAGGTAAGTTGTCAGCCTTACATCGGATTTAACCAATCTGGTGTGTTGTTTTGTGGTTAGTCACTATTAAAGAAAGGACTGTTTCTTTGAGCAAAAAGGTGCTAATAATCACCATAAAATTTATCAAAAGGTAAAGATAAGGGTAAAGTCGGGAGATGTAAACCAGCGTCATTGCACACGGTCATAAACCATAAGTGCTCTGCCACCAGTACGGACAGCTAATAAGAAACTGTCTGCCACACATGTCGCCGTCCGCACGTAACTCTGTAGCTACAGCGACATTCCTCCATTTACCCCAGCAAGTCACTCTGGTACCCATTTCCTAGAGGCTGGGTGAACCACGGGAACCGTCCGGTTTCCAACACTGACCGTGGCTGCAGCGAGTCGCAGCTGTATTTGAAAGCGAACCTCCTATCGACTGCGTTAAAGCGGCTGTCTTCTCAAAAGGTGCTAGTATTCATCCTAAAATAAGTCCGAAGTCAGTGGTTGGTGGCTCTACAGAATTCATGGCTGACAATGATCAGTTTCATTTTCGTTCCAGGACATGTGGGGGTGCAAGGAAATGAGCAAGCTGACGGGCTTGCATGTAAGGCTACTGTGAAAGCCTGACAAGCCATAGACCAGGCTGATATACCGAATGCTTTAAGAGAGTTAAGACGTTTGCGTGAACCAACTGAGAACTGTGAATCTGCAACCACGGTCAGACTGCAAGAACAACACGTTAAACAAGGTGTCGCTAAACAAGAACACTACGCGGGTTGTCAAAGAAGAATAATAAACCAACACAGAACTAGTTTTGTTAGCCGCTACACGCTGCGAAATTTGCCGAGGAGGGGTTCCGAGCACTTATGGACTGAGTGGTTCGACGTACATTGAGGATAATCTGTCGAATAACTAACTAACTAACTAACTAACTAACTAACTAACTAACTAACTAACTAACTAACTAACTAACTAACTAACTAACTAACTAACTAACTAACTAACTAACTAACTAACTAACTAACTAACTAACTAACTAACTAACTAACTAAACTAACTAAACTAACTAACTAACTAACTAACTAACTAACTAACTAACTAACTAACTAAACTAACTAAACTAACTAACTAACTAACTAACTAACTAACTAACTAACTAACTAACTAACTAACTAACTAACTACTAACTAACTAACTAACTAACTAACTAACTAACTAACTAACTAACTAACTAACTAACTAACTAACTAAACTAACTAAACTAACTAACTAACTAACTAACTAACTAACTAACTAACTAACTAACTAACTAACTAACTAACTAACTAACTAACTAACTAACTAAACTAACTAAACTAACTAAACTAACTAACTAAACTAACTAACTAACTAACTAACTAACTAACTAACTAACTAACTAACTAACTAACTAACTAACTAACTTACTAACTAACTAACTAACTAACTAACTAACTAACTAACTAACTAACTAACTAACTAACTAACTAACTAACTAACTAACTAACTAACTAACTAACTAACTAACTAATCCAAATATATGTAATTCAGTAGCTTCTTCTTCTGCCTTTCTAACCCCCAATGGATGCTGGGTCCTCCCCAACTCACGTCAAGTGATTCTATCCTTAGCTTTTGCCTGCAGCTCTCCCAAATGTCCTCCCCATCTTTGTTAACTTCAGTCTCTAGCTCTTTTCTATGTGTGTTGTTTTTGGGTCTTCCTTTGTTTATATACCCCTGTGGGTTTCAGTGCAAAGACATTCTAGTTATAATACAATAATACAAATGCTGCGTAGCGCCATAAATAAATGGCCGAATTACCAGTATACACATTCAATGCTCGGTTTCATACGTACAGTTATAATTATCAACGTATGCTATTTTTACATTGAGGGTTCTGCACTGATGTATTTCGTTTTTGATCTCTGGTTAGAACACACGTTTTGTTAACACGAACTCGATTTTCGGCCTCTTGGAATTCACGTTAACGGGGGAGTAACTGAAAATCTTTCTGGTCTTGTCCTATTGGCAGATTTAGAATTAATCCCCGTGTTTAAAACTCTTTTAGTAAAAGGAGATAACCTCTTTACGCTGCTCATTTTAATCCATACGTCCTTTTTAGAACCCGACCCTGATGAAATAATTACTCCCCATTTCGGTTCAGAGGCCCCAATGTGGGGCAAAGAAGAATAGGTCCACTGCCTACCCAGCAAGCATGTCATAAGAGTCGACTTATTGGGAGCTTCCTTCGTGGTCGGAGTTCATCTGACTGAGAGGCAAGGAACCAGCAAACAAATGAATCAGATCAGTTAAAGGGATATGCAGGCTCTGGAACAGGACTAAAGTCCAGAAGTAAATGAACAATGAGAAATTTCCTCCAGAGTTTACAACTGGTGTACGCGAAGAAGAAGAATTAATTACATTCAAAGTCAAAGTGGCAGTATACACGGTGGTAGTGATCATTTGGGAGGCCAGCTTTTTGCAGTATCTATTGACCAGATATAAATAAAATTAAAAAAAAAAAAATGAAAACAACCTTTCTATACTATTTCCTTTCTATAATTATTATTACAATATTTATATTGTATGTATATCTTATCATACAATTTATTGTATAACCGAGTTCAGCTAATTATCTTTAGCAACAGTCATCTACAATTTAATTTTATACGACGACTAATGAAACCGTGAATGCATGCTGGCTCAGCGACTTAATAAGCATTCTACAGAAGATCAAGGTGGGTATCAACCGAACAGTGGATCCATCTGATGCAACACTAAGCGATTCTCAAAATCACCTTCATTTTTGAACCAGGATATGCTGGTGTGGACGGAAATCAAAGAGCAGGCACACTGGCTGGCAGTACGACTATCAAGAGTAAGACAACTATGGACAGGAGAGACATCATCAGTGCCATAAGAGAGGGTAAACGTTGTGAGGGTTTCACTTACTTGGAAGATAATTCTTCACTTAATAGACTGCATACCCTGGGTGTACCATTTGGAGCAGCGAGACAAGAAAACCATACGGGAGTCATTCCTCGTTTATATAAACCTGAATAGAATGGGAGTTGTCAGCCTACAAACACTTAGAGACATACTCAGGAGGAGATCGGACCACTTATGGTTATGCCCATTGAGCGATGATGATCTTTAAATTAACAAGAGGGAGGGACTTACGAGAGGAAGAGAAAGACGTTGTATAATCAGTGTGCCGTTGGAACAGTCAGCAACAAAATATTATGACATTTGCTGCTGGAGACGGAGCATCTGTGGGTATACCCGGTGTCTTCTGACCTAAATCAGAAATCAATCAGTCTTAATCCTGACTGAATAAATATGTCTAAATCGTGAATTAATCAGAATGTCTAAGTCGTGACTTAATCAGTATGTCTAAGTCGTGACATAATCAGTATGTCTACATCCTGAGTTAACCGGTATGCTTAAATTAACGTACCGTCGTATGCCTAAGTCATGATGCTGTCGTTTTCTTTTACAGGGGATTCTCACTGGTCCAAAATTCTACAAGTAAGCACAGAGACAAATGGGTTACGTCATAAAAGATGCATCCGCATGTGCCGAAGTTTTAGTCTGAAAGAGCCCACGGGTTGTCGGCTGGGACTGAGTCTAAACAGGGGAGGCAGCACATCCAGCTCACGAAGCCATCGAGGCAGAGAGACGGGCATCATAGCCAACATAGCTGCCAGGATCAGACAGTGGCTGCAGTCCAAACGAAGATATGAAGTGTCTCCGGCCAGCGAAGCTGCTGATGGAACAGATAGATCTGATGGCGAAGGTGCAGCAGCCAGCCTCAATGGGCGCGGTCTGCGGACAGAGGACATCAAAGAGGACTATCTGATAATTAGCCATGTTAATAATTACCACCCGGAGTTAAAGCGTGCCGAAGGCTACCTATCTCGTAGTTGTGCCTTGGGAACATCCAAGTCTGCTACTGCTATTGCAGCAAGCGACAGAGAAGGCAGCTCAACATCCCCAACATCCAGACATCTTGAACGACCTTCACATAACGTCATCTGCCACAAGAGGCCAGTTGTAAATATAAACATAGAATTCGCCGACCAGGTTATGCCTGTGGAACCCAGATCATATTTTGCAGCAAATCCGTTGAAACTGAATCAAAACCACACACCGAAAACAGCAATCATGACGCCATTTACAAGAGCACTGTCCAGAAGTCAGCAGCTGAGACAGTCCAGAAACAAGTACATGAAGCTGTTACAGAAAACCGGACAGCTTAGTCCAGGCAGGTCAGTGTTCGCAAGATCCACTGCTATTTTCTGTTATTTGTTTTAACTCTTCTTTTACTTTTATTTTGTTGTTTCTCTCTCATTTTTTTTTTTTTAAAGATTTCGGGTTTTGCTTTTTTCCTTCAAAAATTGTTTTTGTTGTGTTTTTATTGTTTTCGTTGTTATTGTGTTTGCTTATGTTTTATGTTAGGTTATACTGTGTCTTTATTTGTTTTAATTTCTTTTTAAGAAAGAGATGGAAAGGGGAGAGAGAGAGAGAGAGAGAGAGAGAGAGAGAGAGAGAGAGAGAGAGAGAGAGAGAGAGAGAGAGAGAGAGATGGTAAAATTTAAGTAGTTATTATGCTTTTTTTTTAAAATTGATTTATTCTTTAGAATCTACTTTAGTAGGTTTTCAATTGTTTATTGTGTTTTCCTACTGTTTTTATAATGTTTCCCGCTGTTTTCATTCCGTTTTTAATGAGTTATCTTGTGTTTCTTTTCTTTTATGTTGTCTTTCCTACTGTTTTTGTTGTTTTTATGTTGTTTTAAAGTTAGATTTTCACGAAGAGGAACACCAGCTTCTGACACTTCCATACTTAATATGAGAAGTTTCTTTTTTATTTTCCTCGCTGACTATTACTAATTAAACCCTTCTTAAAGTTTCAATTTGGATTAGTTTTTAAAAGGCTCCTAATCCTGTCTGATCTGGTCACTGAGGGTTCAAAACTTGAGAGAAACTGACATCACATTTGTGGAGGGGGAAGGGGAAGGAAAAGGGAAGGGGAGATACTCTCGTAGGGATGTGAAGTGTTAGGTATTTGGAAGTGACGAGATTACATCAACGACGTCTGCTTCCAAGCAAAAATCAATGCCTGTTTCTTTAGGATAGCTCAGATGTGTGGACGGCTTACGTGCATAAATGATATCAAGCCTACCCGGCATCCTCATGTGGATGCAATTTTTACTTATTTTGAAGAAACCCCCCCCCCCCCCCCCCTTTTCCCGCCCCGGGCCCTAAATATGGCCGGACCTTGAATATGGCCTAACGGCTGACGGGGTTTCGGGGACTTCCCTACCGGGTATCCTCATCCGCATGGTGGCACTTTGTGTCACCGGGTGTTTATTTATCGCTTGTGTGATGTCCTTGTGGGGATACAACTAACCTGCCCACGTACATAAATTTGATTGCCAAGCGACACAAGAGGATTCGAACGAAATAAACATTTGATTGCAGGATCACCCACACAGAAAATAGAGGGAGTGTACAAAAACCAAAAACGCATGGAGGGATGGAACCTTAGTTTTTTTTTTTTTATTTGTTAGTTCCGTTTCCTTTACAGGACGTTGCAGAACCAACCCTAGCAGAACCTGAGTGTTGTGTGGTTTCTCTAGGCAAATTTATGTCCAGTAGTTTGCCATTGCTTTTTGGTCGGTCGGCCCCCTGATACCACTGTCGAAACCAAGGCAAGGCGCATGGCCATCAGCTGGGATCGAACCCGGCACACCGGCCTTACGAAGCGTTCGCATCGACTTAGCCAGAGCCGACTTGGACCTCAGTACTATTATAAATTTTCTAGCGCGAAATGGGGTAAGCTCAACGGAGGGGGCAGGCGCTGTGGCTTAGCCTAGTTCATAAGTGCGCAATTATATTATTTTATTTTGTTAAATGAAAAGTGAATACAATATTTTTTTTAAATACAGTGGAATGTGTAACAACATACTTAAAAAGGAGAACTGTACATGGCTGGGATTGGTTTGCGGGGTGGGGGGGGGGGGGTGGTGACTGTCCCCTTAATATTTTAAGTAGAGGTCTCAGTCTCCCTCACTCAGGTTCTGGAACAAGACTAAAGTCCGGAGGTGGACTAATCATCATCATCAGTTCTCGTTATGCCTAGTGGCACATGAGGCTTCAGAGAGGGCTTTCCATGCTTTCCTGACCTGTGCAATCTTCAATGCAGTTTTCCATGTCAAAGATGCCGCACTCAGGTTACTTTCCATCGTTCGTCTCCATGTTGTTTTTGGGCGCCCCTATTTTCTCTTTCCCTCTGGGGTCCATGTGAGAGCTGTTTCGGCCGAATACCCAGAACTTTCCGCTGGAGTTTACAGCTGGTGAACGCCAAGGAGAAGATTATACTTAGTATTAAAATTTTTAGAAAATGTAGGTATACTTAGAGTACATTTTAACTAAGATGTCTTGTTGATGTATTATTATCTTTATTATAATAAATATTTTTATCTGCTAAAGCGATGTGAATAGAATAATGTATGCACTGAGTGACTTCATAAATACAGAATGTAAAACGGACCTGTGTACCAAATTCCTACTCTTTGAAAAGAAAGTTTGTTTCTTTCGTTTATTTGTTCATTCGTTCGTCCCGTCTTCTGCCTCAATATAGGGCGCATTTTTTTTTGTTATTTCAAAGCTCCACCAGATGTTCTCGGGGGCCCCTAATATAACCTGACGGTTAAACGGGGCTTCTGGGAATTTAACCCGGCTGACCCTCTTTCCAATGGTGGCAATTTGTGTCACCTGGTGTTGGTTGCTCGTCCAGCAGTCTTGGTGAGGTGGAAAGTCACTCACTCCGTGCCCCTCCTAAAGTTGTAAGCCCCCCTGATTCCAAAGCTTTATTATGTCTGAAGTAACTCCCCAACAGATAATACTACAAATTAATATTTGTCTTAATTAACGTCACGGAAAAAAAAACATCGCTAACTGAACACGCTCAGCGAAGCGTGTATAATTGACTCAACTAATTCTGTTAAAGAAAACACTTACGAAAAGGCTCAATCTTATCTAATTCCATTACAGATACTCCTTTGTGAAACATATGTCATTGACTTAACTAATTCGAATACATACAAACTATTGAAAACTAAAATAGTAATTGTCAAAAGAAATTTTCTTACAAATGCTGTTTCTAGCATACTCTACCTTCTCTTTTTCCAGAAACAAATCAGTATATGACTATTCGCTTGTTACAAACTTATCACATGAATTGACCATTGTCTTCTGACCATTAAAGATATCATGTTTTACATCCTCGTAGAAGTCCACTAACGGGTACTATTAGCGCACCCGCCAAGCCAGGCCTCGGGGAGAAAGGCTCTCCAGTCATCAAGCGAAGACAGATCAAGACATGGCCGCTGCCTTGTAGGAAACAGATTCGTGCAGGTACTTACTTGATCTAACAACAATGGTAAATGATTTCACAGAAGGTCAGAGAATCAAATGGTTTGGCCATTGCGTCAGAATAGAACACAATCAGTCTTCAACTAGAGGGTACCACGTGAGAGCAGCAGATTGCAAGTCAAGAGACCAGTCAAGAAAGAGATGAGTGGAGGGAGTAAAAGAGACTCCGTGGTAGCGCAGTATGACAATAACACTAAGAAAGTAGTAAAAGACACGAAACTACATCTAACTCCTCTGTGCGATGCTTCATGGCATAAATAGTAGGACAAAAGAAGAAGAAAACTTAGTTAAACTATTCTTTTTCTAACAGTACGGGATGTTTGTAAAGCCTCACTAAACGTTGTATGTAGAGTAAATTTGAAAAATGAAGTATATGATCTCATCTAGTCCACAGTCAGTCATGAAGCAACATGCAGCGAATGGCTGTCGTTTGCTGGAGTAGTTTTTTACACTCAAAACAGAATGGTGTTATCAAAGGAAGAAAGAAAAACAAGTGCTTCCAAATTTTTCCCAGATCGCATAATATGACGTGGAATTTGACTTGCTGGTTCTCCAGATCTAACTGCATTAGAATATTATCTATGGGGTTTCTTGAATGGGTGTGTTTACAAAAATAATGTACACACAAATGAAGAACTAAAGGAAGCAATCATATTTACCATTCAAGAAAAAAAAAAATACGTTGCAGAAGGTATTTGAAATTATAAAGAGCGTGTACAGTCCTGTCTTGAAGCCCGAGGGAGACATTTCCAACACCGATTACAGGTATGTTTCACTGGTAATTTCAAGCTTTCCCAGAATAGCATTAGACCACAACAGTAAATATTGCAAAAAAAATTTAGTAACGTTTTTAAGCACACTTGTTGATGGCATCGTGTACTTTGTTTTTCACATTTTGTTTTGCATACAAAGTGTAGTGAAAATTCACAAACATTCTGTAATGGGTTGTTGTGTCTTTGGTCGTCAGATTTGTCCACAGTCGGCTGTTGTATGGAAATGCCACTAACTGTCATATAGCTCTTCCCTCAATGCCGTAATCCCGAACTAGAATCGATTATTTTGCTCTTCGTCTGACTCTTCAAAGCATTTGTCCCTCCAACCCTGTCTCCCCCCCCCCCCCCCCCCCCCCCCCCCCCCCGTGTATATAGCAAGATTCCTACGCCTCCTGCCCTTGACTGTATGGCAATTATCCCCCTCGAGTTATAGCAAGATTTTCTTTCCTTGACTATATGGCAACATCCTTCCCCTCCCCCCCCCCCCCCCCCCGCAACAAAATATGATTAAATAGAAGGGGGAAAAGGTTGGGGGGGGGGGGGGGAAGCTTCCGCATCAAGGAAAACAGAAAGTATGGAGATACGTTTTGGTCAAAATTAGATTTTTAACGGTTGATCTACAAACTGCTCATGGAAACAAAAATGTCCATATCGATTTGTCTGATAAATATAGTACTTTTAAAACATATTTTTTTTATTTTAGATACACTAAAACAAAATGTTAGTGTAGCGGATTATTACAAGTACAAACGCACTCACTTTCAAAACTGCTTGACGCCCCCCGCCCCCTTTTTGAAACCTGAGGCTCGCCCCGAGGTTGGAGACCACTGCTCTAAAGTGAGAAAGTAAAGGATCCATTCAACTCTTGTGGTATACTGGTCATATGATGTTAGAATCGTAATAGTATCTACTCCGGTGGTTGATGTGATTAACACCACGCCGGTCGCCTTTCCTTCCCAGAACCTGTCTGGTATTCCTATTAGGCTAGGCTAACTTTCGATGCGGATTTCAACACCAGAACTTCTGGCTGGCAGGTGAGCACTAAACCACCAAAGATCACGGCATCATTCTTTCTCGCTACCTCTCCAAAGTTCCTTTTGTAAGGACTCACTCTAGCTCTTCTCCTCTCACAGGGTGTCCTGATAATGAACGTTCTTCCCTCCCTATACTGCTAACCAGTTATTTCCGTGAATTGTTTTTTTTTTTTTTTCTATTTAAATCCATTTTCTTTACGTTTCAGTAAATGCCTTAGATTTCAGAATCATACCTCTCGATTTGGTTGTAACACCAAGACCAGATGTCCCTCCTCTCTGTAGCAGTGACGAAGCTTGATCAATTCGCATGCGTAAGCGTTAGCAGGTAGTCTTTTTAACTGGAGGGATTAGCAAGTGATATTTTCCTCCTTGTCGCTTCGCTGTTGATAGTATGCCTGCGTAGCTGGTATCTTAATACTATTAACTGATAGAATTTACACGTTACAGTTTCTGCTTGAGTGGCGTAAATATGCAGCGAGCGTTCGTTTGGCGGCTGTGTTTGAGACGTAAACCAAGTAGAGTATTTGTACTAAATAGGCAAAATTGATCATAAATAGTAAAAGAATGCATTTGTTTTGGGAGCGGAAAGTGTAAACAGCAATTACAAACGTAATATCACGTCTCGCCACAACATTGTAGCGCAAAGTGTGGGGAGTACCGCAGAGGACATGTGTTCCCCCATGCAGCATGGACCTTCCCTCTGTATCCTTGTTAATTTTAAAAGAAAAGTAACACCAATACGTTGGGAACAAAACCTACTACAGAAGTCACCGGATAAGAACATCAGTCTTCTGTCCGCTTGTCGGATAAATAATAAATAAATGTCTGTTACAGTGTCAATTAATGGTTAGGTTAGTTGCGTATCCTTTACAGGATGTTGCAGAACAAACCCCAACAGCCCCTGGCTGTTGTTGGGGTTTTCTAGGCAAATATACGTCCAGTAGTTTGCCATTGCTTTCAGGACGGTCGGCTTTCTTGATGTGTCAATTGATATAAATCTGTTTATACAACCTCGCATAGTCTCAATATTTCTTAGTAATATTTTGAAGAATGATAATCATAGAGAAATTAAATTCACAATACTTTCCTAATTTAATCTGTCTTTAATATTGGCTAGATTTATTAAAACCACTTGGGTGAATCTGCCCTCAATGTTTATCGCATTGCAGTTGTGGCAATGAAGTTCGGCGGTAACGTTTTTTTTTCTCCCATATTGAATTAGTGTGCAGAAATGAGATATGGTATTTTACAAAGATTAGGGTAAATAACATTATTATATAACACTGCCTTTATGAAATTGGGGGGGGGGGGGTGTGGGGGACGCTAGAATGGTTAATTATTATTGCTGCCTGTATTTGTTCGCACCTTTCCGTCTTTCCAGACCATAGTGTTTAATGCAGGCAATCATAATACCAAGAGCAGTATAACTACGGAAACATATCAATAGAAGCCGCTCAGAATGCGACGGCTATGATATGAAGTAAACAAAACAAAAGTGATGACATTATCCAGAACACGAAGAACCACCAGTATCAAAATTAATGCTATGACATGGACACTGTCTTCAGAAGATAGGAGGAAAACAGTCACAACAGAAATGAAATGTTTACGTACTACGTTAGACGTAAAGATCGACTTAGGAAGGATGATATCAGGAGGAGAGTCGGCACAGAATCAATACTGAATTTTATTGGTAGACAACAAATCAAATGGTTTGGTTATGTAACAAGACTGGCATGAGTCAGTGGACCACATAGACCAATGGTATTCAGATACCGCGGTAACAGGCCCAGAGGTCGACCACGCAGAAAATGGATCGCAGAATTATCAGAGACTCTGAAAGGTACATACAAAGCGAACTAAAGACCCGTTCCAGAGACCTTTTCTTGCCCTGACGCCACGAGGCATGCCAGGGGTAGAGAAAAGAATAAGAATAAGAAGTGTTAAACTGCGCTATGAAGAGGTATGGTAACTCACAGCCCGTGGCGATGGCGAGTGTGACTAGCAAGACCCGCCGGCGTTATGAACAGTCTTTCACTATTAGAGCGTGAGATTTTAAGAGCATTGTCGACATTCTTTGTGTTTAGTTGGTTTTTTCTCAGACGCTCAGCTCTCATCATGTTACAATTATATCTTGCTTCATTCTCATTCCCTTCATGGTTTGGCCTCTCAGGCAACACGGTCCGTGTCAATTTGTTTCCACAAACGTACCTCAGTGCCTGTATCAATAATGTTGCCGGTTTACTTTGTAGGTTAATAAGCATTTCTTAACAACTGTTCCTAAACTTAATGCATTGTTGAAAGCATAACCCATATAAATTCTCAGTAATTTATTGCTCTTTTCACTGACCGTGTCATCATCATCATCATCCCAATCTTCATCTTCGTCGTAATCTTCATTGTTATCAGGAAATTAGGCGATCAAAGACCCAACTTCATAGCAAACTGGGTCACAACATCGTTAATTCGTTCCTGTGCCAACGAAAACTGCACAGAATATCCACCACTACCCTTCGGGAAAAGAAATGACATAGACTGCAGTCTTAGCAAATCTGACAGCCTACAGACACACATACACAGGCACGCACGCACGCACGCTTTAATGTATATATTGAAGCAAAATAGAAGGATCTCATTCACGCCTTCAGACAAGGGGTCAATTTTGAAAAAAAATGTCCGACTCCGCTCCAGTTTAAACCCGTGGCCTTCAGATCAGTGGCTCTCAACCTTTCTAATGCCGCGACCTTTACTGCCCTTCCTTCATGTTGTGATGACCCCCAAACAATTACTTTCCTTCATAACTTCAATAAATATGTTTTTTCCTATGGTCTTAGGCGACCCCTGTTAAAGGGTCGTTCGACCCAAAAAAGGGGTCGCGACCGGCAGGTTGAGAACCACTTGTATAGCATGTCTTCAAGCAGTAGGTGTCAATTATTAGGCATTTAACAAAATAATGCAAAAATTGCGAAAAGTCGCCTATATACACGCTGTCTCTGTCCATTAATTTAACCAGTTGATAAATTATACTCTAGATGTCTCTGATTGTAATCATGAAGTCTGTAAGATGTTTCATTTCTAATTTCAGACGAGGAAGATCCAATAATCGGGGATTCAGAGATGGAACTTCCTTTCATTCATGAAATGAGCTGTGAATACGACAGGTAGTTATGTTTGTTATGTTTCTTTATCGACAGCACTTAGCATCTCAACCTCCACATTCCCCTATGAGCGTCACTCCAGGTTAATGTCAGCAGCGGTGCCCTAACGCCCATACGCTGGCCTGTAGGCCCGAAGGTCAGAGGTTCAAACCCGCATCTAGTCAAATTGTTTTTCAAAAATGATATTGGATCCAAGATCGAATCATCCTAAAATGGCTACCTCGTAAAGTCTTGGGCATCGAGTACCGATAGGTCTAACAAGTCCAGGATCATGGTCCTCATCAGCCACGCTTGAAAATGATGTATTGCTTTACTCCACTCCAGGTTAATACCTATAATATCAGTAGTAATTTGTCTAGGCTTATAATAATAACCAGACAATTATCATTACACGCGTAGTGCAGATGTCTCAATTGTAATTGTTTTAGAGGTTGAATAGGGTATATTGGATAAGCTTTGTTGTCATCCACACTGAAATGTTGTAATCACAAGGTTGTTGAATTTTCAGTTAATACAGCAGAAATGAGAGAGGAATTGAAGTTATCGATATCACAAGGTTACTAGAATGTCCACTTGTCTGCCACTAAATAATCCCTGTCCCAATGTGGGACGCAATCCTTCGTTATTTTACATCCCCTCCCCAGCTGTATTCAGGAGCCCTAACTGTGACATGGGATTTCTGGTACTTGTGCCGGGGGATCCACACCCGAATGGTGGCAGTTTGTGTCACCGTGTATTGGTCGCTTGTTGTACGGTCCGTGGGGTTGAATGTCACACACATATACACACGCATACACACACACATACACATACACACACCTGTCTGCCAGCCTGTATGCAGCCCGCACGCCCACTATGTATCATTTGATAAATCTTTATTTTTCTGGCAGCAATTGGTGTTAGCTTTTACTAAGTGTGCTTTTGTATGTATTTATGTGTGTATGTGTGTGTGTATCATCATCAGCATGTGCCCTGCCAACTGGCGTAGGCGCTCATGCATCTAAAGAGCTCACGGCTCCAGCTGACAGGCCATGCTGCTGACGTCACCGGGTCGGGCTAACTATGTGTTAACGCAGCGGTTCTCAAACAAGAAATAAACTATTTTTCGATATTGGCGAGCGAAGACAACTCAAATTTTAACTTTTAAGTATCTAGATGCCTTCTTTAATAATTTCACAATTTTTAGCTGACTTTTCTTGATTATTGCCCCAGCACTTCTGGCAATCGCTCATGGTACCCCGGGGTGCCTCGTCACCCAGTTTGAGAACCGCTGCGTTAACGCATTGTTAGCCCGACCCAGTGACGTCAGCAGCACGGCCCGTCAGCTAAACTCCGGTCGTGATTCAACCCGTGATGCCTGTATACATTTAGTAGTACAAGTTTATTCAGATTTCCAATTTGCTGAAGTGTGCATACATTGTCTGGCGATGTAGCAGGTATTTGACGTTTTTCAACACCTTGCAGGTTTGGTCTCCGGGGCAAGTCTTCCTTAAAGGATTTCTCCATAAACTACGATGATCTTCACCTTGGCGAGCTGAGCCGACAAGGTCGTCGGTGCAAATTATACAAGTATGTCCAATTTGGCCTCGAATTGTGTGTTAGCAATAAAAAAAAGTGAAGAACCATTTTCAATCTAATAGCTGGCCTAGTCTCTTCAAGTTTGTTTGATTCCACTATTGTTACATTTCTACCTCAGACAGTACGTTCATCTAACATATCCTGGTTTTTATATATACTCCTCAGTATCAAACACTTATTAAATCAATCTATTCCTTTATGTTTACCTTCTATCTCTGTTAAATATTTGCCAAGACTAATGTTACTGTGAAAGTATCTCAATGTTACGGTAATATACTTAATGCAGTGACATTTTTTTTTGCACAGAGTCGGCTTAAGCATTAAGCTCACTAAATATATGCTTAGGGCATCACAAAGAGAGGGGGCACAAAGTCAATTTTCAAATGCCTGGGAGCTGGGAGTTTATTTTCTCGGTTGAAGTATTTAAAAAAATCCCACCAGAACAACAATGCAACAAGGCTTCCTGGATGTCTTATCTCTGTTGCTCCACGAGCAAGACCAAGTCCAAGTCCTTTTGAGAAAAATGAAAAGGTCGACCACTTTCAGACTGCTGCTAGCTAGCAGAGGCTGCTAACAGTCTCCGCCTATATTTGTGGTCTGGGTTAGTTGCGTCACTTTCGTGACTCAATTCTAGTATTGCGCCATTTCTGGGCTTAATGCTTCCATCCGGTTCCGACCACTCGTCCTGCACCCTGTTGTTAGCTGTTCGTTTCTTTCTTCTTCTTACCTGGTGTCTCCTCTTGGTGTCATCTCTATCTGATTTGGCCAGGCGTATCCCGTAGGAGAGGGAGCTTTTCCACACAACGCCCTTTGGACCACCATTTATAGTTTTAAAATTTTGAGTATTTTATTTTGCCTAAAAGTACTGAAAACAGTTTTTGATTTTGGATTGTTCCGAAATGTGAATTTTTTGTCGCGTGTGACCATAGTGGTCTTATAGTTGTGGCTCCATGAGCCTAGAGACCCATGCTATGATTTGTATATTAAGTGACCAATCACATTTAATTCTTGTGAGCGCTTGTCGTAGGAGCCTCCGCTTACTGGTTTACGCAAGGAGCTATTATGATTTTCAGACGGCTGTTGTGAAAAAGGGGAGGCGGAGGAGGGGCGGGGGAGGCGTCATCTGTTGAGTGCTTAGAGCATCAGAAGGTTTTAATCCTGCTCTAATGTGTATGTGAGTGTTTTTTTTTTCTTCTTGTTTGTCGATAAAGGCTTGTCACAGACATGTTCCTTGTTTTATATTTTATTTTATTGTGTTCTGTAATGTTAATATATATTTTATGTGTCCCTTGGACAGTAATATCTTCCCAGTAAAACTCTTAAATCAAATATGTTTTCCAACAGGAGCCTTGTCACGCGTTGGTTGGCTATCCAGCTATCTATCCCGAAGACCCTGGTTTCCAATTCGCATTGAGACAAACTTTTAATAACCGACCTGATCTTCCAGATGGTTCCAGCTGAAAATCTTCTTCTTCGAGTTCACTGACTGTAAACTCTGTCTGACATTCTAGTTATTCAAATATTTCTAGACCTTAGTTATGTCCCAGAACTTGAGTTTTGCCTTCCCATCAGTTTTAAGAGATCTGGTTTATTTACAGACTGTAGTTCCTTGAATCGCAGGCAGATGCACTTCGACTTCGAAGGAAACCTCTAATTAGTCGACTCTTACGACTGTGTGTTTAGGAAGCAATAGGTCTATTCTTTTTTCTCTCACAATGGGGACCAGAATCCACACAGGAATGCTGAAAATGAGTATCGGGAAACGTAATGGGAAGTATAGGCAGTACCACAAGACCTATGGAGTTCTCATTACTCTATAACAAAAATCTTGTCTATCAATATATGCCAAATGTACGATTTGAGTGAGAAAGCGCCTTTATTTTACTTATATTTTCCAACAGAGGGCGCTATCATGGTGACGTCATTGTTCATGTATTCGGAAAGCTGAGACAGAAGGACAAAGACGCCTTTTGGGCCAATCTGAACAAACTGTGCCGGATTCGGCACGAGAATATTATTCTGTTCATGGCAGCATGTACTAGTCAGCCCAACCTAGCAGTGGTGACCTGGTAAGTAACTGTTTTCAATGACTTCAGATCTACATACGTTAGTCTTTAATCCATTTTCAGTGCCTTCAAATCTACATATGTTAGTCTTAAATAAGTTTTCAATGCCTTTAAATCTACCTCTTTAGTTTGTTTTCAGTGCGTTCAAATCTACATACGTTAATCTTCAACTTGGTTTCAGTACTTTTAAATCTACATAGGTTAGTCTTTAATTATTTTTTTCACGCCCCAATATTGACGTGAGTTAGTTTTTATTTTGTTTTCAGCTCAATTTGCCACAGTCCTGTAAACCGCTTAATTTTTTTTCTTTCTTTCCTGCAAGTAATCGTATTGAGACCCTCACACATTTGAATGGAGCTGTGTCTGTCCAGGCAAAATGGGCTTCTTCTTCTTCTTCTTCTACAGCATTCCAAGCCCTCGAGGTTCATTGCTGCAGATATCACCCGCCTCCAGAGATAAATGGTTGACCATCTCTTTCCAGTTGGTAACACCCAGTGTTTGCAGGTTTGTCTGGACATTATCTCTCCGCTGTCTTTTTGGTCTGCCTCTTGGTCTACCACCATTTATCTCTCTCGTGTATACAGTTTTTACTTCTCTGTCATCTGACATTCTTTTAATATGCCCCAACTATTTCAGTCTATTAGCTCTCATGATGCCAGTGATCAGTGGTGATTTAAACATGTTATGAACTTCGTTGTTGCTTCTCACTCTCCATTTACCACTGTTTGCATCTTTGATGGGTCCAAAAATGAGCTTGGCATTACTAATAATCGTGAACAATAAATTCGACACCAAGACAACTGAGATGGCCCGAGGAGATGGCCTGATTGTTTTGCGCGTTTGGCGTTTGGTATTTGTTTTGTCTAGAATGATCTTAGCCAAAATGTAGAGAAACGATCATCTCTCCATAGTCTCTAATTAGGGTTACAAAGGGCCAGAAATCTTAGCCTAAAGTTCTGCTTTGATCACAAGCCTGAAAAATACGCTCTTCTATAGTCTAAAAACATGAATCCTCCCTCTTGATTATACACCAAACAATTAATCCGTGATTTTTGTACGCACAGCAACCCACAGAGTAAATCCTTGTTCGAACTGATTCATGTTCAGAAGGAGAAGACAACAATTCATACAAAAGTGGCCATTCTTAGACAGATCGCTTTGGGGATGGGTTACCTTCACGCTAAGGATATTGTGCTCAGAAAACTGAACACCAAAAACGTCTTCATTGGTCACAAAGTCAAGGTCAGTGCAATGGACTTTGGCTTTCCGGAAGTTGCTACTGACAGGTGAGTTGTTGTTGCGATGTGCATTGTTGTTTTCGCCATGTCTGTTGTTGTTGTTGTTGTTGTTGTTGTTGCCACGTGTGTTGTTGTGTTTGCTATGTCTGTTGCTGTGAGCTGTTAAAAAAAATTTATGTTTTCTGTTTAAACTACTGCTGCTGTATCAGTACCGCTGCCTTATTTAAGCCTAGTGTTTAAAAAGGATTAATAGGAGTTTCCAGACCTTAACACACCTTCAACAGACACGGCACCTTCGTACCGAAGAAGTCAACTGCAGTAAGAAAAGGAGTGTATAATGCCATTTATTTTGATGTCTGTTGTATTGAAACCCTGGTTATATACGCTTTCTATTGGGCAACAGCACGTGCGATGTCTGATCTTTGTTGAAGTATTGTTAACTTTGCATCATTACTTTGTCTGCCGTAAATAGTCCCAGGTTTAACTGGAGGTTCTGTCTAGACTTCTTTGTAGACTTCAGTAACATTATATTGTCTTTTAATGGGGCAGGATCAATACGCAAGTTTGCTAGTCAATTGGTAGAGCGCTTGTGCGAGTTCATATACTTGGTTTTCTGACGGTGATCGCTACATTACTATGATAAATGATTACAAGTATATGACCAGACCAGTGTTGTTATTAGTGTTGTTGTTTTTGTTGTTGTTGTTAATAAAAAGAGGGTCTCCGTGGCAAAGTAGTCAAGTTCGTTTGCCTCCAGCTCTGAAGGTCGTAGGTTCGTTTAACGTCGGCACTGTTCAGTTCACAAGTGCAATTTTTGAGGAGATTTTTGGGGATCGTCACTAGAACTACAGAGGTTGTGCTCTGTGCGGCGCTCTTGGGCGGGCAGCTAGCTGTTCTGTGGAGAGAGACTGCGCCATATGGGATAAAACTATGTGTAATGAAATCGAATCACTCACCTTTACCTATAATTATTAAAAGTACTCAGATGATTACTAAGATAAATAATTATTGGCAGTTGTCACATGATTACAATCATCATCATCGTCACTATCCTTTTGTGCTGTTGTCCTCATAAAGGGATGGTAGTCTTTTCTGCCGTTTGGTGCTTTACTCTGTGTTTTCTTTTCGAAACAATGGAAGGAATCTAGTTCATGACTTTTGGCATCACTCATGACTGGCGCTCATCTCATGACTGGCGCTCATCTCATGACAGGCTCTTCATCTATTGACAGGCTCTTCATCTCATGACAGGCTCTTCATCTATTGACTGGCTCTTCATCTCATGACTGGCTCTTCATCTCATGACTGGCTCTTCATCTATTGACTGGCTCTTCATCTCATGACTGGCGCTCATCTCATGACTGGCTCTACATCTCATGACTGGCTCTTCATCTCATGACAGGCTCTTCATCTCATGACAGGCTCTTCATCTCATGACAGGCTCTTCATCTCATGACTGGCGCTCATCTCATGACTGGCTCTTCATCTCATGACTGACGCTCATCTCATGACTGGCTCTTCATCTCAAGACTGCGCTCATCTCATGACTGGCGCTCATCTCATGACTGGCGTTCATCTCATGACTGGCGTTCATCTCATGACTGGCTCTTCATCTCATGACTGGCTCTTCATCTCATGACTGGCTCTTCATCTCATGACAGGCTCTTCATCTCATGACAGGCTCTTCATCTCATGACAGGCTCTTCATCTCATGACAGGCTCTTCATCTCATGACAGGCTCTTCATCTCATGACAGGCTCTTCATCTCATGACAGGCTCTTTATCTCATGACAGGCTCTTCATCTCATGACTGGCGCTCATCTCATGACTGGCGCTCATCTCATGACTGGCGCTCATCTCATGACTGGCTCTTCATCTATTGACTGGCTCTTCATCTTATGACTGGCGCTCATCTCATGACTGGCTCTACATCTCATGACTGGCTCTTCATCTCATGACAGGCTCTTTATCTCATGACTGGCTCTTCATCTCATGACTGGCGCTCATCTCATGACTGGCGCTCATCTCATGACTGGCGCTCATCTCATGACGCGCTCATCTCATGACTGGCTCTTCATCTCATGACTGGCGCTCATCTCATGACTGGCTCTTCATCTCATGACTGGCTCTTCATCTCATGACAGGCTCTTCATCTCATGACTGGCTCTTCATCTCATGACTGGCGTTCATCTCATGACTGGCTCTTTATCTCATGACTGGCGCTCATCTCATGACTGGCTCTTCATCTCATGACTGGCGCTCATCTCATGACTGGCTCTTTATCTCATGACTGGCGCTCATCTCATGACTGGCGCTCATCTCATGACTGGCGCTCATCTCATGACTGGCGCTCATCTCATGACTGGCGTTCATCTCATGACTGGCGCTCATTTCATGACTGGCTCTTCATCTCATGACAGGCTCTTCATCTCATGACAGGCTCTTCATCTCATGACAGGCTCTTCATATCATGACAGGCTCTTCATATCATGACTGGCGTTCATCTCATGACTGGCGTTCATCTCATGGCTGGCGTTCATCTCATGACTGGTGTTCATCTCATGACTGGCGTTCATCTCATGTGTCACATATCACTCATGTCACGTGCCTGATTTCTCCTTAAGAACTAACAGCACTCAGAAATAATTATGTTGAGTCGTTTGGCTCGTATTGGTCTAAGGATGCCCCGTGGCCAATATACGCTCAACTTATTTCTGGAGTAGGGCAATCCAAGTTTTGGCACTACAATATATATATATATATATATATATATATATATATATATATATATTATATATATATATATATATATATATATATATATATATATATATATATATATATATCATAGGCACACTTGGCTGGACACCCCCACTACTATAAAAAGATAGCCCCCAGGTTATGATAGTCTACTATCATAACCATGTTAACACATATAACAATTATTATTCATACACACATCAATGCTAAACAATTAGAAAGGTGAAATAGGGACCCCTAAGTCAGCCATGAAAATGAATGTATGTAATAAGTGTCAATTATTTACACACAAAAAAAGAATAATGTTCCAGAATGTTTCTAGGATCAGGACTCAGATATTGAAACAGCCAGATGGTCTTGACTAGCAAAACAGTGTCATCCTTGGAATACTGTGGAGCTGTGGGGAATAGAGCATGATAACAAAACAAAAACTGGCACTTATCAGAGTTCTATTGTTGATGCTCCCCTCAGTTCCTGGTGATTCACTGTAGTTGACTCTGGTAGTTCTGCTTCAAGTAGATCTGGTACCGAGGAGTACCTCCCCATCGAGGACACAGAAACTGTATAGGGACTCAACAAGTTTCTCTCACAGGTCAGGTCACAAAGCTGTCTCGGAGCTCAACCAAGCTCCTGAAGACTGGTACACTCGATTGTGGATACAATCTCTGCAAATGTTCACCTACCCTGGAGCTCACTCACACGCTCTGGCCATGTTAAGGTGGTGGTGTATATGGCACAACCTGATGATGCCAGGTACATTCACTGGTGTTAGCTGGTGGATAGTTGGTTGGTGGATGTTGGTAGGACTGTGATTAATCTGCCTGCTCTTTACAGAGGTTTCATCCCAAGCTTAGGAAATGTCCTGGACACTACAGGCCGCCTTCTCAAAGTATAAATTATGAGGCACCGATGTACACATCTGATCTCTAGGAATGCAGGCAGAAGAATGCCAGCTCTAACTTAAGCTTGGCGTCAGTAGAAAAGAAGTTCCTTGTATACATGAGCAAGGAGTAAACCGGTTTCTATGAATATTCAAATAAAACCCTAGACATCGTCAACCTACAGTTGCAAATTTAAAAATGACGATAAGTCAAAGCAACTAGAAGGTCTAGTAATTATTATTTTACCCGATAAAGGTATAGATCAATATAAGGAACTATATACCTTTCCGGACGGCTCTAAGTTTGAAATTTTTGTCGAGCGGAGAGGGGGGAGGGGGGGGGGGAGGGAATACCAGGTCCCGACTCGACGACTATGTGTAGTGGCGGGTCATTCCTTGACATCATGACTGGCTCTTCATCTCATGACTGGCTCTCATCTCATGACTGACTCTTTATCTCATGACTGGCGCTCATCTCATGACTGGCTCTTCATCTCATGACTGGCGTTCATCTCATGACTGGCGTTCATCTCATGACTGGCTCTTCATTTCATGACTGGCGCTCATCTCATGACTGGCTCTTCATCTCATGACTGGCTCTTCATCTCATGACTGGCTCTTCATCTCATGACTGGCTCTTCATCTCATGACTGGCTCTTCATCTCATGACTGGCGCTCATCTCATGACTGGCGCTCATCTCATGACTGGCTCTTCATCTCATGACTGGCTCTTCATCTCATGACTGGCGCTCATCTCATGACTGGCGCTTATCTCATGACTGGCGTTCATCTCATGACTGGCGTTCATCTCATGACTGGCGCTCATCTCATGACTGGCTCTCATCTCATGACTGACGCTCATCTCATGACTGGCTCTTCATCTCATGACTGGCGCTCATCTCATGACTGGCTCTTCATCTCATGACTGGCGCTCATCTCATGACTGGCTCTTCATCTCATGACTGGCGCTCATCTCATGACTGGCGCTCATCTCATGACTGGCGCTCATCTCATGACTGGCTCTTCATCTCATGACTGGCTCTCATCTCATGACTGGCTCTTCATCTCATGACTGGCGCTCATCTCATGACTGGCTCTTCATCTCATGACTGGCTCTTCATCTTATGACTGGCGCTCATCTCACGACTGGCTCTTTATCTCATGACTGGCGCTCATCTCATGACTGGCTCTTCATCTCATGACTGGCGCTCATCTCATGACTGGCGCTTATCTCACGACTGGCTCTTCATCTCATGACCTGCTCTTCATCTCATGACAGGCTCTTCATCTCATGACTGGCTCTTCATCTCATGACTGGCTCTTCATCTCATGACTGGCTCTTCATCTCAGACCCGTATTAAAATTGATCACGCGGACAACTGCTGATCTGTTGACGACAAGTTCTGCTATCATCAATGATGAACTGCATTTCTAATTTTGGACTGTTTGTGTTAGCACTTCGGATGGCTACCATATGCTTTAATGCGAGTGTATGCTAGATATGCTGAGACAGCAGTCTGTCAATCTTTCCACAAGGGACTGTGATAAACATTCTGGGTGTTTTTCGCTGGCACAGGAGCGGAGCAAAGATGGGGCAACCCGTTTGCTATGAAGCTGAAACTAAGACTACCAGACCAGACATCTTCATCTCATGACTGGCTCTTCATCTAATGACTGGCGTTCATCTCATGACTGGCGTTCATCTAATGACTGGCGTTCATCTAATGACTGGCGTTCATCTCATGACTGGCGTTCATCTCATGACAGGCTTTCATCTCATGACTGGCGCTCATCTCATGACTGGCTTTCATCTCATGACTGGCTTTCATCTTATGACTGGCGTTCATCTCATGACTGGCTTTCATCTCATGACTGGCTTTCATCTCATGACTGGCGTTCCTCTCATGACTGGCATTCATCTCATGACTGGCGTTCATCTCATGACTGGCTCTTTATCTCATGACTGGCGTTCATCTCATGACTGGCTCTTTATCTCATGACTGGCGTTCATCTCATGACTGGCTCTTTTTCTCATGACTGGCGTTCATTTCATCTCATGACTGGCGTTCATCTCATGACTGGCTCTTTATCTCATGACTGGCGTTCATTTCATGACTGGCGTTCATCTCATGACTGGCGTTCATCTCATGACTGGCGTTCATCTCATGACTGGCGTTCATCTCATGACTGGCGTTCATCTCATCACTTCTCTTGGACGCCTTGTTTCCTCAATCGGTTCACCATTCCAGTTGAAGGCGACGTACAGAACAGGTTTGAAGAAGCCTGGTCAAGATCGCGGTAGCAACTTAGGTCCAAATCGGGGAATAACAGCCATAACAGCTACTAAAACAACACGAGCAACTGGTACAGCATCTGAATGTTGAATTAAGAATCGACATCATAGCACTGGGGACACTCTCTTAAGCGCTCCGTCTCCATCTTCAGCAGCGAACAAAGAGTTCCAGTGTCAATGCCACCAGTAACTCTCTAATTGTTACCGCTTCGCCTTTCCCTTGAGTGTTGAGCATCGGCCAGATCCCCTTGTGACTCCTCGCAGCGCCATTCTCTCCATACCGCAATGATCTAACTGCGCATCTGCACTGTTCACTGGCTCCCAGAGGGCCCCCACAATATCTAGCTTGTCATCATCACTTCACTACCAAGTGATGCAGAACCTTCTAGTCTATCTGCATGCTCATTTCCCAACACAACAGCGTGATATGGAGAGAATATCCAAAGAATGCTAACTACCCGAGAACTCTGGAGTGATGCTTGCAACTCTGCACGCAGCATACCTGTTTCCACCTTTATCAGCTTGCATGTTTGTACAGCTTATTTTCAAGCCAGTGGAATGTAGCAGTCTCTGCCTCCCCCTCCATTTTCAAATTAGACGTTGTGATATCATATGCCAGGCTTTGTTGCACCAAGCGACGTCTATTCGTCTTTTGCTATTAACCCCCATGCACTTCGTCCCCCCCTCCCTCCCTCCCCCAACACAGAGCCTTTTGTATAGATAATCACATAACGTCAGTAGGAATTGTCATGTATCCTTTATTGAACTTCTGATTCTGCAGCGCCAGCTGGCCAGTCCCTGCACTCACGACCTAACGTATTAAGAACCATACACAAGTGCGAAGCTTGCTCAGACACTTCGACCCACTTTACACTTCGTACAAATTTATCAAGTCTGATTGTGCCATCCAAGGCCTTCCTCTTTTCAGTCTGTGACCCTTAGCTCTACCCATAGATTAAACAGCATTAAAAGTCTATGGTTAAGCACCAGCAAGGAGATAAAAATTAGAATTTTGAGAGCATGCATCTTCCCTGTAGCAACATACGAATGTGAGACGTGGACTATCTCCCAGGCCTTGAGAAAGAGAATAGGGACTTTTGAACTGAAATGCTACAGAAAGATTCTCAGAATCTCTTGGAAAAAGAAGAGGAGAAATACTGACATCTTGAAAGATCTGAACATCAAGGAAGATTGGCTAATAAACAGCATCCTGTTTCGGAAGTTGAAATATTTTGGTCATATCAAGCGCCACGGCAGATTGGAAATAATAATAGCAGAAGGCGTGGTACCTAGAAGGAGAGGCAAGGGCCGACCAAAACGAAGATGGGCACAGGATAAAAGTGACTCCTTGAGTATGAAAGTACACGATGCGGGAGAGCTGGCGAGAGACAGTTTTTTTTTTCAGGCAGACCATGATGAGAGCGACATTCTGCAAAGGACCTACTACATGATGATGATATAATAAGTGTCCTTAGAGGTAAATTTAGCCGACTATATTTTGATCACAGCACTCATTTGGAACTAATTTGTCTAACAGATATGTAGTCTAGAATCAAATGCGCGAAAATGGTCGTTTACCAGTTTTAAACTCATATATTGTGTTACAATGCTCGACAGGCCTAATTATGGAAGTATTCCTCGGGGTCACCTCACTTACATCGCTCCAGAAATTATGTGCACGATTCGTATCATTCCGCCAAGGCTGGTTCCATTCTCGGCCTACTCTCCAGAGACCGACGTGTTTGCCTTTGGGTAAGTAAACATGTAACGTATCTAGAAGTGTGGTGTGTGTGTGTGATACGATGTGATGTGTGTTTTGTGTGTGTGTGTATGAGTGTGTGCATGTATTTGCCAGTGTAAGTGTGTGAGAGCGGGTGTGGGTAAGTGTGTGAGTGTTCGTGTCAATGAGTGTGTGTGTGAGTGTGAGAGAGAGAGAGAGAGAGTGTGTGTATGAGTGTGTGTGTGAGTGCGTGTGTGAGTGCGTGTGAGTGCGTGTTTGAATTTGTAAGTGATTGTGTGAGTGTGAGTAGAGTGTGAGTGTGTGTGTGAGTATGTATGTGAGTGTGAGTAGAGTGTGAGTGTGTGTGTGAGTATGTATGTGAGTGTGTGTGAGAGTGTGTGAGCTTGTTTATGTGTGTGTGTGATATCAGCATGTGTGTCACATAATAGTTCTGTCCTCTCACAAGGCCAGCGTCTGTGGCTTTGGTGCTTCGTAAATCCGAGATACCCGGTTCAATTCCTGCTGCGTACGATTTCTCAGCAGACCGCCTTGCGTTTATTTAGACAGGGGTGTCCAGAGCCGACCGTTTAAAAAACAATGGCAAACTCGTGAACTTATCATTGCCTGGTGCAAACAAAAACTTTCTTGTCGTTTTCTTAAATAAATAGTCTTTAAAATATTTTATTTCTAATTACACTAAAGCAAAATGTTAGTATAATGGATTGTAACAAATACATATGTTCTCACTTTCAAAATTGCTTGAGGTTGCTGTCCTTGAAACCTCCTAGCTCAGGTTGGAGACCACTGGGCTACAAAGTTCGACGCAGCAGTGGCAGTATCTGCCACACACTCCACACAGAACGTTGATACTCTCTATATTTTACAGAGATTCCAAACGTCGTTTTTCCTCTCTATAGATTCCTGTGTTTGGCCTCTTAAAAAGTGTCTGCCTCGACATGAGTTGATCTGCAGCTGATCTCTCCGAGGTGTCTGTGTCAATGTTGGTATCTTTCGGGTCTCGTTTGTGTATCTTTGTATAGCATAGCTTCGATCAGTTAGGAAAAAATACTTATTTTAAATACATTATTTTATAAAAAGGAGTCGCCGTGGCGTTAGCGGCTAGGCGCTCGCGTGCGGATCAGAAGGTCGTGGGTTGGCTCCCTGGCAGAGCCGGACTTTTTTTTTCAAAACATGACATTGACTCACAGATCGACCCAGCCTTGATAGGGTACCGGGTGCAGTCTCAGGAAGTAAAGGCGGCTGGCGTGATGCTGACCACAACACCCATCTTGTGCCGATTGGTCTAGACAAACAAACTGTAGCAGGTGACAGTATATTTTTCCTGAAGAGAAACCAACAGAGAATCACAATAGACACTTTAATGGGGGAAAAAATGGATTGAGGAAACTAAGACATGCAAAAGAAACCATAAGTCGAATATTGATGAAGGAGGTCAAAGGTGCTTGATCGAATTCCATCTATGACATTAAAACAATTGCACAGGATAGAAGACAGGAGGACTGGAGAAACGCAGTAATAGTACCCAATCCTCAACACACACACACACACACACACACACACACACACACACACACACACACACACACACACACACACACATACACACACACAAAAGGCAACAATAAAGACTGAGAAATATCGAGAAGTTTCATTATTGAGCCACAGCGAGAAATATTTTGTTAGATGCGTTAGAAGAGTTATGTCCTATCATAGAAACACAACTTAGTTAAGGGTGAATGGGTTAGAAGCTGTACTCGCCATATTTACACTTAGTTAATGGAAAGGACTGTAGAAGGTAATAAAGAATTACACGTCGCATTCGTAGATCGAAAGAAAGCTCTCGATCGAATTAATAGGAATAAATTATGGAAGGTACTACACGATTACGGAGTAAACGAACATCTTATTAAACCTGTGCATGCGTTTACACGTAAACAGTCAATGCATAACATAACACACATAGGAATGTAAGAGAATTTCTACTGAAGTGACAGGGTTGTGTTGTATCACCACCCATGTTCGTCACATAAAACTGGTATGTTGTCCATATTTACAGATCAGTTAACACTGGTGAAGAGGATACTAAATGGATTTCTTTTCGCCGATGACCAGGCAGTCATAGCACCAAAAACAGTACAACTACAAGAACATATCAACAGACTCCGTTCCGAATGCGACAACTAAGATATGAAGATCAATGTAGACGAAACAGAAGTGATGACATTCGTTAGGCTTCTCTTTTCGATTCCCAACTACCGAGGGATATTTTTACGTGCACAACAATACACACAAGCGTCCGATCTTACTACCCAGAGACCAGGGGAAATTATAAGAAGTCCAGGTGACAAAAATCCCAGCCTTCACCGGGGCGTGAACCCTGTGACCTCCAGCACTCCAGCATATATACGTCATAAATATACGTATATATAGTCCTCTTTTCTGCCTTCAATAATTGGAATTGTGCTTATTTCGTTTTGTTCAAGGTTGCCTATGCTTGTAATAGTTTCATCTAATTATTCTCTTTCGTTCTCTTTTAATTTTCAACTATTGGCTCCATTATATTATTCTACAACACAAACCAAAGACAGTTACTCCCTGCTGTTGGTGCACACAAAGAACTTTGGCCAAAACATTTGCTTAACCATGTTTTCTTTTCATGCAAGGACCATCATGTACGAAGTTTTCGCTGGACGCTTTCCTTTCCACGAAATGATACCAGAAAAGATTATCTGGCAAATCAGTGCTGGACACAGACAGGGTCTACACTCGTTGAAGTGCAGTACCGCAATTAAGGTAATCAGTGTATGTAATGTATGGTTAACGTGCTTTCTCTCTTACGCTCAGCTCTTCGGGTATATTTAACGTGCTTTCTCTCATACGCTCGAGATCGTAAAGTATATTCAACGTGCTTTCTCTCATACGCTCATTTCTTAAGGTATATTTAACGTGCTGTGTCGCATATGCTCAGCTTTTAACGTATGTACAATAATTTGCTGATTTATCCTTATTACTTTAATTTTTTCTCCCCTCTATCCATCTATGACATTCTACTTCAATGAATCCAACTCAATACATGTATCGTTCATGCCCCATTGCATACATATTTGTATCGTATCAGTGACCGCCCGCGATATCATGTACCCATCTGTAACTCATCAGAGAGGGTGTGACAGCAAACACACCGTTCATGTATTAGTCGATCGCATGTCCCGAGAACTGGAAACGACCTCAATATATAAAAGTTATTCGCTTTTGTTAAAGATTATCAGGCAGAAGTATATTCTAGATTAAAGTATTTTTTTTACAAATAGTGAAACAGGTAAACTGGATACCACTAGGACAGTGGTTCTCAACCTGTGGTTCGCGAACCTTTTTTGGGGTCATTATCATCCTCATGTCGCAGGTCATTTGCAGAACGTCGCTCTCATCACGGTCTGCCTGAAAGAAACTCAATCTCTCGCCAGCTCTCCCGTCTCATGTACTTTCATACTCAAGGAGTCACTTAAATACTGTGCCCATCTTCGTGTTTGTCGGCCCCTGCCCCTCCTTCCTGGTACCATGACTTCTGCTATTATTTTTTCCCGACCGCCATGGCGCTTGATATGACCAAAATATTTCAACTTCCGAGACAGGATGCTGTTTATTAGCCAATCTTCCTTGATGTTCTGATCTTTCCAGATGTCAATATTTCTCCTCTTCTTTGTCCTAGATATTCTGAGAATCTTTCTATAGCATTTCAGCTCAAATGCCCCTAATCTCTTTCTTAAGGACTGGGAGATAGTCCACGCCTCACATTCTATGTTGCCATAGGGAAGATGCATGGTCTCACAATTCTAATGTGGATCTCCTTTTTTGGGGTAGAACATCCATTTCACAGGGGTCGCATATGACTACCGGAAAACATACATTTACTGAAGTTATGAAGTAGCAACGAAAATAATTGTATGGTTGGGGGTGGCCACAACATGGGGAACTTTATTAAATGCGTTAGTAAGGTTGTGGATCACAGGCTTTAGGACAACGTGATTGGAACTTGTCAAGACTCATCAGATGTTATGTACCATAACTGTCTATTCCAACATATTTTAGCTTCACGCAGTCTTTGATTTTCTGCAGTGTCACTGTTTTTAAAGTAACTGTGGTGTTTAGTGAATGTTATTATGATAATTGAATTCATGAACTGGCGCGTATGAGTGTTATTTACGTCTGCACCTGACGAGATACAACGAAGTATACCAGGCAATAAATTGTGCAGTCTATTGTTTGTGTCTTCTTTGCACGAACTAATGGCTATATTTTTATCAGTGATAACAGATTTGTACTCAAAGGCGATTTATACTTAGTTAGGTTTACAACATCAACTTCTTCTTGTATTTTTTTATTGATTTTTAGAAAGAAAACAATTATGCAATCTTACACAACAGTTACGTCATGTGCATGCATATATATATATATATATATATATATATATATATATATATATATATATATATATATATATATATATAGAGAGAGAGAGAGAGAGAGAGAGAGACCGTAATTAATTAATCTAAAGCATATATTTTGAAAACTAGGGCCAACAACATTTTTTTATGTGATTTTCGCTTTTAGCACACTAAAGTTAGCTAAGATCAGCTATTTTTATTTCTGATACATTTTTGTTAACATTATGAAATAATTTGTCCTCTTTAGTCGGTATCCTAAAATAAAATATTGTTGCTACCATTGGCATCAATTACAGTTTAAACATCCAAGCGAGAAACCCGTCTACAGCTATCAAAAACATCTGAACGTTCAGAATAGCACGACCTTGTCCCACATTTACAGTTTATTGTAAAGACGCCGGTAATTTATCATTGGCGACCAGGTCACCCATTGGCTCGCCGGTAGACGACTTTGTTGCCGGTCGGGACTGTATTTGGACCTGTCTCATTTGACGGCAGCAAAACTTCAGAAGTCCTTTTCAGGGCTCTTGGTAGCGTTCAGGACTAAGCTATTTTATATTGCGCCAAACACCTAGTCACAAATATAACCTAAAGCTCCCCCTTCGGGGATGCTAGTTCAAGGTGACGATTTTATGTTCAGCAGATTCCCCACCGACCATCATTGACTAATGTCTACAGTTTGTTTTCCGCAGACCCTCATCGAGGATTGTTGGGCCCACGAACCACTCTACAGACCAGAGTTCAGAGAACTTTGCAAGGATCTACAGCGACATGTAAGCATAATTATTCCCGCAATCGGTTTAGGACAACTAAGTCAGTCATAACTTTAAATTTCCTTCATATCTCCTGGCACACATTTTTAGGCTATCACTATCATTTACCGCTATCACTACCGACGGTCGGCCTATGGATCATGCTGATATTATCAATGCCCTCAGAGAAATGGGAATGATAGAGGACTTCGGTGGCAGTGAATCCACATCACTCGCCAGAATGGCAGACTTGGGAATTAAGATCGGCACAGCAAAAAACGAGACGCACACCAGACACGTCAGAAGACTTGTTAATCAACATAGAACTGGTACTATTAGCCATCGGACGTTGGGGTTCATACTGAGGGGAGGATCTGAGCACCTATGGACATGTCCGGAGTGCAATGATGATAACCCAACTAACTAACTAACTAACTAACTAACTAACTAACTAACTAACTAACTAACTAACTAACTAACTAACTAACTAACTAACTAACTAACTAACTAACTAACTAACTAACTAACATTTTTAGGCTGCATCGAAGTCAGAGCCAGGATCTTTTTTCGCGTTCGCCCTCAAAAGGGCAGTTGGAACATTGTGATGTGATTTACAGCTAGGTTGCGAATTTTGCCCTATTCAGCTCTGCAATTCCGATTTCAGAAGAAGACAAAACCTAATAAGATTATTGAATTTTGAATTAAGAATCGACATCACAACAATCGGGGCACTCCCATAAGTGCTCTAACCCCATCTTTAGCAGCAAGCGAAGAGTTCCAATTCCGATGGCACCAGTAACTGTCTGATTGTATATCCGTCTCATCCTGTCTTGAGTGTTGTGCGTCGGAACCTAATTAGACGTCTCTTATGACGTTTCTTGGGTGAAGAAACATAGGCCCACTTGTGGGTGAGTCTTTGCCTCCTCCTCTCCCCTCCCAACCTTCTAGTGATTTCCCAGAAGATTTCCCAGATTCACCTAGAAGAAAATTCGAATGAAGTATAACTAAATTTTTAACGGACAACAGTTTTAACTAATGGTAATGCAGCTTTCTGGTGGAGTGTGGATAGGCGCTGCGAACACGCCTTGTAATTCCTTAGAGTCCGGTTCGGTACTGGCTGCGGCGATTTGGGAAGCAGACCAACTTGCATTGGTATCAATAGTGGTATCGAGAACCGGCCGTTGAGTTGACAATGGAAAACTACTGAACCTATGGATAGAGAAATAATAAACAAATTTAAAAAAAAAACATTATGTGGTTTGTTCTGCAACGTGCTGCAAAGGGCACGCACGCAAGTAATGTTTCTTTCTAGCTTTGTAGTTGATAATGCCACGATTAACTGCCTGGGACAATAAAATAATTCACACCCATCCATTGTCTTCTACAGGCATGTCCGACTGGCGGCCCGCTTGCCGCATGCGGTCTTTTGCAAGCGCACTTGCAGCCCTCACAAAGGACATATTCTGCAAAATTTTTTATTAAAATAACTTCAATTATTTTTTCGTGTTTGACTCTCTCGACACCAGTATGGCCCTAGGGAGACCTTCAGTTTGGCATACCTGAATGTTGTTGCTCATCCATCCAGCTTTTCTCTCACTAAGTTGTGTGTGTGTGTGTGTTTTTTTTTTTTTACCTTGGTCTGCTTCGTTTTCAACGATTTCTTGTCTAAACGGAACTTACTACTTCTGAACCTGCTAAAACACATTAGCTTTAAGAGACATCAAGGAACTCCCGTGTGGGTTCCAGGGCGCCATTATAATGTCAAACAAAAATAGACCCACTACCTGTCCCACATACATGGGTTAAATTTTCAGTTGGCATTATGACTGCATTGTTCAATTTAGTAGGGACATCAGCGGTCCAGGTTATTGTGTATTTCTTTATTTATTGCGACATCAGTAAAATAAACTTTCCCTGTAGTTGTGTCCCCTTGAAAAAAAATGTCTGTTACTTTCCAAGAGAGAGATAATTTTTTTTTTAATGTGTTTCGCTGCTAACTTCCCTGAAACCACATATCTATATGGGGCTAAGACAACACACTTGAACATACTAGTGTTAGTATTACAGGGAGAAGTCTCGGTTGAACTTATGGGTATTAACTAAAGATACTGCAGGTGTAGATAAAAAGATGAAATAGAAGACGGGGTATTAACAATCAGGGTTTTAGTTAGACCCTTATTTCTACTTTACCAACATAAAGGGCAGTGGTGGCGACCAAGATGAGGTAGAGAACGGAAAAATAAGATTTTCATTTTTATCATCCCGGGCGAAACCGGGCAGTCAAATCAATCTCTCTCTCTCTCTCTCTCTCTCTCTCTCTCTCTCTCTCTCTCTCACTCACTCTCTCTCTCTCTCTCTCTCTCTCTCTCTCTCTCTCTCTCTCTCTCTGTGTATACACAAAATTACATGTCACCACGTGACTTTGTTTTCTTTTCAGTCACCACAACATAAAAAGCACAGTTCCTCAGAGCCTGAGAGATTAAATAAGGCCGCAGACCTGCTAGACTCATGAAACTTCTTGCCTGCAGTCCCAGCTTTACTCCAACAAGGCCGCAGACCTGCTGGACTCGTGAAACTTCTTGTCTGCAGCTTTACTCCAACAAGGAACCAGAAATAACAAGCACTGACGAAGCATTCTGCATAAATAATCTTTGCTTGTATAACTTCCTGCAATTCCAAACTGCACAGGACATCTTAAGGAGCCGAAACGAGTGCCCAAAGCCGATTTTGTGCCCAGGACATTGTAAGCCGCTTGAGAACAGCTTCATTTGTAAATTGTGTAAACGGGAGAAAAAATGACGAAAGATTAAGCAATCTTAGGCGATTTTTTTAAAGAGGATTCTTAAAATGCAACAGATCAAATCAAATATGCACGCTGTGAAGATTTGAGTGCAGAGAGAAATATCGCTTTTTTTTTTTTAAAAGTCACGTGAATAGTTTATCTAACCAGCCAGATATTTTTGCAAGGATTTATCTTCGTTTTTCTGCAGGTTATAAAATACAATAAAACAATAAACACAATAACCCATGAAAAAGTGTTGAGCAGAAGAAAATTATTGTTTGAAGAAATAAAACATGCGGAAGTTCTAAAAAGAAAAGGATAGACAAACAAAAATACAGCTACTGCTTCTGCAAACATCGTTACAGTTGTAAACATCAAGAGTTCGACATTACAACATCGTTCGGTAACAATCAATTTCACCCCAAGAATACACTCTTTCAATATCAGTGAACTCACTTTGGCCACTTTTAACTCTTTCGATACTACAGCGCACCATGCGTTCATTAGTCACCCTTAGTCCTAGGACAGCAGAAATTTATGACCTTTTGTATCAAAGATAAATGTTACATTAAACCCAATTTATGAAAATTGTTAGTTTAACTCGTTCCGTCTATTTTGTTATTGTTTTTGTTGGACAAATACATTTGCCAGTTCAAACTTGTATCTTTCAATATATAAAGAAATAAAGTACATATAAGCTGGTAACTCTCCACGTGGGAGTCGAGATGGTGAAGCGGCTAGACGCTCGTATGTGGATAGGAAGGCCGTGAGCTGAGGTTCTGGCGGAGCCTGACTTTTTTTTTTCTCCAAACAGATCTTGGCTCCCAGATCAACTCAATCGGGAATGGGTACCAGGTATAGTCCTGGCAAGTAAAGGCAGCCGGCGTAAAGTGCCGATTGGTCTATACAAATATAGGTCTAGAGCCCTATATGCCCTGAACGCCTGTAGACGTGAAAAGGAGTCCTTTACACTTAACTCTCCATGTGGGTTCCATGCCCTATTTTGGGAGGAAAAGAGAAGCCCCCTGCCCCCTGACAATCACGCCGTAAATTTCGGCAAAAAATGGGTATTAAGTTATAGATAAAGACAACAGTTCAGTAGTGGACGAAACATCAGAACTCAGAGATCAGAAAAGGGAGAACTCTCCACTTGAGTTTTCAGTTAGTGAATATGAAGAAGAAGGAAAGAAAAGCTGTTACCGAAATAGTTACTGTTTAAATTTCCCTATACCCTTCTTTTGTTATGCTAACTCCTTATATTTTACTTGATACTTTTAAAGCCTTCTGTTCCAATGCTGTCCAATGAGACTGCAAATGCGCTGCTCTAAGATACGAACAAGTTAGCATAGACATTGCTGAATTCTCCCAGAAAGAAATTGTTGACTTCCGTGTGATTATTTCTTTTCTTGTGGTATAGGATTCTGGTTATTTTATTCGGTGATAAAGACTCGTGTAAAAGCTACCTATAGCGAAATATGCCCTTTGGGGCCTTTTGAAAGGGAGGGACAATAAAGGACCCATTTCTGTTGATGCCAACGATAACGATTTCGCCAGTCCCTAGAACGAGATTTCTGCCCAGCGACCGGGAGGGATATGTACATGTGAAAGAAATTTCACGGGGAAGCATTGTCTGAGAACGCACGCCGAAGGATGAAATGCGAAGGTGAGCAACGTAGTAAGCGCCGGCGCACAGCTACTCCTGTAGTTAAAAAGTCGTTAGGGAACGAGGGGCAAGGTGATCCCCACTCGCCCAGATTACCAAAGACGTCTATCACGGAGGCGATCCCCACTCGCCCAGATGACCCAAGACGTCTATCACGGAGGCGCACTTTAGAGGATCTATGACTAGGTGCTGGACGAAAGATCAAGTTTCCCCCTTCAAGCGATAGGATGTTTTTGCAAGCTTGATTGTGCAAGCTTCTTTGTAAGGTTATTATTGATAAATTTAAGAAAAAGTCTCTAGGTGACAAGCTAACACGGTTTGGTAATATAATTTACTCTCACTGTACCCACGAGTTCAGGACAGTCGAGGAAAAACGCAGCCGGGCGTCAAAAACGAAAAAAGCAGAAGGCAGAGACAAACTGAACATACTGAAGGCTCTCAATTTGTCGACTCTTGCCACCTGCTTTTGGGTAGGTAGTGAGTCTATTCTTGTTTTCCCCATAATGGGACCCTGGAACTCACACGATGAGTTCCTTGGTGTATCTAAGGCAGAGGTGTTTCAGCAGGTTCACAGGTAGGTAATTCCTTGAAGAAAAGAATCGTTGAAAACAAAGGAGATAAAGGTAAGTAAAACTTAGTGCGAGAAAAACTGGATGGATGAGCGACGACATTCTTGCTGGTATACGTATGTGGTAGATCAGGTATGCAAAACTGAAGGTCTCCCTAGGGCCATACTGGTGTCGGGAGAGTCACACACACAAAAACGTATTCAAGTCATTTAATAAAAAAACGGTTCAAAAACGCTACATGCAGCGAGCGGGAGGGACTGTACGAGGTCTGGTTGCACCTGAAGGCCAGACACAACGCCCTTTGTCGCGATGAGCGTTTTTGTAAGAACAGACGCAGAACCAAAATGAAGCAAGAGATGTTCTTTACGGACCCTTTCCAGTTTGCCCCAGGCTGTTCGTGCAACCAAAATCTGGGTCTTTGGCTGTCGGCAAAAAGAAACTGGAGTCGCATCTACTGAAGATGTTCTCCGATCCGTCAAGGTATGAACCTCTCGATGACAACCCAGAGATCGCCAGTGGCCTGAAGTGGCCAGAGTTGCCGAAGGTAAAGTTAAAAACGATACCTCCCTCATAGTCTAAGGTCGAAGAAGATGTGAAAAAAAAAAAAAACCAGCGGCAAATCTGCTCCAGGTTTTCCGTACGCGTTGTACAAACGTTGTCCGAAAGTCCTCCGAATGCTTCACTGATCGCTACGGAGAGCATGGAGCCAAAAGTACATTTATACCGAGCGGCAGAGAGCCAACGGAGTCTACATTCACAAGGAGCGAGATTCTACCAGTCTATTCCAATTCAGGTCCATCTCGCTGTTGAACGTTGAGGGCAAAATATTCTTCACTGTGATGGCGCGCAGGCTCATACAATATTTGATATATAACAAAAAAATTACATAGATAGAACGGTGCAAAAGGGAAGCATTCCTTGGGTCCCCAGGTGTCTATAACATGTGACCATCATCTGGGAGTGTACCCAGAAAGCAAAGACAGAGAGAACCGAATTGCACGTGATATCGTTGTACCTCGCCGTCTATGGGTCGGTACCCAATAAGCTATTGTTGTAGGCCCTTTCGCATATTCCACGTACCGACAGAAATCGAAATGATAGAGCAATTTTTCTTAAAGTTCACCATACGCTTCTTCTACCCTAACGTTTACTACGAGGTGGACTGAGCCCAGGTTTGGGAATAGCAATGAGGGTGTACGATTTCGCCAATACTGTTCGTAATGGCCATGAAGATCTTGTTTGATATGGCTGCCGGCCTCGGTCAGCACCTTTATACTGGGGACCACTGGATGTCGCCACTGAGAGCATTTATAGATAATAAGGCTATCATCAAGGGCAAAGAAGATCTTGCCCGTGTTAATCTGGAGAGGTTGGATCACGTGGTTGAATGGTGTGGCGTGAATTTCAAGCCTCAAAAGTCCAGAAGTCTATCCACCCTGAAGGGTAAAGTGGCAGCGACAAGTTTAACGGTGACAAAGAAAAAGATCCCTCACGGCTCTAGAAGAGCCAGTAAAGAGCCTCGGCCGCGTCTACGATTCAAAGTTATCTGATAGGATAGAAGCCCGGCGTATACACGAGTCACTGGCAACAGGCCTGCTTGCTAACAAGCAATGCAGGCTGATCGGAAAGTTCGGATTGTGGTATCTCCAGTTCATGTTGATTCTCAAGCTCCTCTGGCGGCTGCTGGTGTACGAGGTAAGCATGACTGCAGTGGAGACTATGAAAAAAAAAAAGAAATAATAAACACAACTATGAGGAAGTGGCTTGCAGCTCCACCTTGTCTGACCAATGTGGCTCTCTTTTGTTATCAGGCTAAGCTGGTACTTCCGTTCAAATCAATAACCGAAGAATTTAAACATGGCAAGGTCAGACTGGCGATGATGAGGCGCGAGTCTGGAGACACCACAGTAACAGCTGTCCAGCCCGCTCTAAAGAAAGGTAAAATAAAAAAAAAATGGAAGGTCCAAGATGCGATATAATCTATTCAAAAACGCACTAAAATTGCGAGATCATGGGTTACACACAAATCGACAGACTCGGTCTAGGGCAGGGAAAAGTCATTGGTGGTCCCAAGCATCTGCCAAAGAACGCAGATACATTGTAACACAGCAAATCAGGGACTGCGAAAACAAGATTGCGGTCCAAAAAGCAGTCCAACAGTCGCAGCAAGGCGAGTAGATATGCCTCGAGAGCGCCTTGCCACGAGTACTCGCATGGGGTGAGATCTGACGAATGGCCCCGCTGGAGCAGAGCTTTGTCATAAGAGTAGCTAACGATGTGTTACCGTCTGGCACCAACATGACTACGTGTCGCTCGACCACCGACTTGACATGTTCACTATGCAGAGCTAAGCAGACGCTCGAGCACGTATTGTCCGCGTGCAGAAAAGAGTTAGCGGACAATGTGGATCTCAAGCCAGGATGAGGGCCAACGCGAGGGCCAGTCCTAAAGCTCCCACCTCCACCCCCACGTCCCCCATGCACTTTCTCGAAGCTGGGCATATCTTTAAAGGCAAAGTCAACAAGGTAGTATACGCTCCATCAATACTTGACTGCGCGAGGGACTCGATACTGGCGGTTTATCTGCCTGGTTTCGAAAGGTACCCGCAATCAATCCGAAAGACCAGCCTGAGAAAAAGACATGGTTCTGTTAGGTTAGTTGCGTATCCTTTACAGGACGTTGTAGAACCAAACCCAGCAGCCCCTGGTTGTTGTGTGGCTTCTCTAGGCAAATTACGTCCAGTAGTTTGCCATTGACATGGTTCTGTACTCTGCCGAAAAACGCCAGCTCATCCTGATGGAGCTGACTGTGCCGTACGAGTCGCGGATAGAAGATTATCACCCGTACAAACTATATAAATACAGTGATCAAGTGGCCGATCTCAGGTGGCACAGTGTCTCTCTGTTGAGCGGCAAGCTGCCTGTCTGTAACGTCGCACAAACAACGAACCCTGTAGCGCCGGTGATTATCCCCAGGATCTCCTAAAGTATTGTACTCGCCCCAGAGACACACCATCTTCCCCGCCTGTTTGTAAGCAGTAATCATAGCAACCAACTACAATGCCAGTTTCTTGATCACATTCACTGTCATCTGCCATGTCTCTCTCTCTCTCTCTCTCTCTCTCTCTCTCTCTCTCTCTCTCTCTCTCATGTGTGTGTGTGCGCGAGCGTGATTCTCCTTTCCCTCATTTTTATTATTATTTGTGCGAACTCCGTGAACATATCTCTGTAAATAATCAGATTGTAGGAATGATATTCTCTTAATATTTTGTTTTTGTTCTTCGCCTGTCGTGTGTTTTTTTTCTCTCCCCACCTCCCCCCTTTTCCCCTTTTTGTATACACGTTAACATTTGTGCGGACTGATTATCGCAACGGGAAATAATCTGATTGAAAGAAAATATTTCTTGTTCAAGAAGAGTGTTTACCCTTTTGCATCTCGACCCCCGTGGGAATGTAGCGGGAAGGCAATTGAGTCGACCAGCTCATTTCGATCCGGATTCCCAAGGATTGGTTTCTTGTTGCACGTATTCTGTCATCGTTGACGTCAGTGTGCGCTCACTGTCTCCGTGTTCTGTCTCTATAGTATCACGCTATGCCAAATTGCTCAGCTTTGCCCAGAGGTAATTATTGTCTGTATTTTCAGCTTGTTGTAGTCTATGACTTCTGCTGTGTTTGAAAATTACGTTGATAAAAAGACGTTTGGAACATATATTGTGCAAGCAGATATAAAACACAAATGTAATTTTTTTTTAAAGTTAGCTGCGTATCCTTTTCAGGAATTTGCAGAACCAGCCCCAGCTTTTTTGGGCTGTTTTGGTTTTTCTAGGCAAATCTAACGTTCAGTAGTTTGTCACTGCCCTCAACGGTCAGCTCTCGGTACCACTGTCGAAACCATCGCACGACGAACCGTTCGCAGCTGGGATCGAACCCTTAACCCCGGCATTACGAAGCTCGATCGCAACGCCCAGGCCACAGTCGCCGATAAATGTAATAAAACAAAATGAAATTATATTGGACAGCAGTGTTAGAACACAGATGTAATAAAGCAAATAAAATTATTGAACAGATGTCCCAGTTTTGCTAAAGCATGTAACAGTTGACTATTCACTAATCTATAGTGTTTTACAAAATTGTGTTACCAGTGCCAAACGAGATCATTAAAGATGAAATAAACATCAAAACAACAGACATGAAATGTCTTCGACGAATTCTAAATGTAAGAGCCACGATCAGAAATGACGATATCCGGAAATAAGCTAGGACGGAACCAGTTCTAAACTACATCAATGGACAACAGACAGAATGGTTTGGACATGTGTCAAGACTACCACTAGATAGTGCACAGAGAGCCCTGTCATTTAGACATAAGAGAAGCCGAACTATTTCCAGATAAGGGAACGAGACCAATTCCTGCCACAACACGAGCTATCAACCCAGGAACAAAACGCACGAAGGGCAGGCACTGCGCAGAGCCTCATCCCACCAGAATCTCAAAGCACCAGGGACCTCTTTCTCAACCTAGCAAGCTATCTGTCTCTCTCCATCTTCCGACCTAACTATAAAATATCTTGGCACCTTCGGGCGTTCTAATTTTTTTTGCAAATCTTTGTTACCTCCTCTACATATAAAAAAAAAAAAAAAACGGCTGCGCACAACAAGTAGATTGTGACAGTCGTCCTTGTGGGGGCCTTGTGTGGGACATTCAATATGCGGAACTGTTTGCTTCGCGGTGGTGTGACCGAGGACTGACTTGGTGCTCGCACAGATGATCAGTGCAACAGCCAGCGGACAGTCAACTAAAAACAGGAACCAGGACCCATAAAACCACAACTAAGGCAACAAAAGAACAAACTCAGGTGTAATTGCTCACCACAAAGAAAAATAACTAAATTAAGATAGCAAAGGAACCGTCCTTGATAAAGCAGGCCATCAGGCGGCTAAAAAAGGACTAAGCTTGGAATTTTTGTTTGATTTTATACGATACGATACACCCGCACGCAGGAGACGACAGAGAAGCAGACACCTAACGGCCTAGACAGATCGGGACCATCGATAGTACTATCGATGGCCTCGGACAGATACTGAAAGCGAACTTTGAAGAAAACACCAGGGACTGAGCCTCGAGAGGCAGGGGGTAAGAAGTCTTGGTGTTGTGGGTAGTGCCCCCCCCCCCCTTACGTCACCCTAGGTCTAGTGAGTATCTGTTAATTAAAGGAGCGTCCATTGCGGGGTCAGCCTCTTGACCTAGCATAACCTCTCTTACCCCAAGACCATTGTGCTTGGCGAAGAGCCACACCCTCCTCGAGGTAGTCCTGGTAACTGGGGGTGCAAATCCACAGGCAAAACACAATGGATCTCCCCCCCCCCCCCCTGTGGGAGGGAAGGAGCCGGAGGGGTGCTGAACAGTCTTTTGAGTGGAAACAAGTATGCTAACCCCCTGAATACCTGAAACTATCGTCAAGGTACAGGGACTCAGGAACATGCTTAGAGCCAAGAAGAACTCAGCGAAACCTGCAGGCAATCTGGTGGCGGGGAATGAGCACACTGTGAGCCCCACCTTAGCTACGTGTTAAAGGGAAAGGCAGAAACACAACCCATATTATCTTTAAAACTGGTACATGGCACTTCTGGCTGCTGTCCGGGGAGGAAGGTAATCCATAGACATCCCAGCACCACAATGCCATAAATATGAAGAAAACACCTGTTGGAAGATGAGCCAAACCAACTGTAACCTTTAAGCAGACGAAAAAGAACGAAACAACAGTAAACACCCTAATTATAACCTTCAAACACAGGTTGATCAGAGTCAATTCATTAAAAAAAAACAATTATAATTCTCGTGTGGGTTCTAAAGCCTTAGTTTTGGTGGCAGAAAAAAAAGACTGTCCAATGTGTCCCTAAAACGTTTGTCGTTAATTGGGATTTGCTTATATCTGATGTTTCGTCACGAAAAGCAAATATTGCAGCCGTGCTGTATACAGGGTGTTTTGTTCGAAGTCAAAGTGCATCTGCCTGAGAGGCAAGGAACCAGAGTCTGCATACAAATAAGCCAGATTGATAAAATGGAATTTTGAATTAAGAATCGACATCACAGCACTCGGAACACCTCCATAATTGCTCTGTCCCTATCTTTAGTAGCAAGCGAAGAGTTAAAATTCCGATGGTACCAGTAACTGTTTGATTGTATATTCGTCTCGCCTTTCCACTGATCGTCAAGCATCGGCCAGACCCCCTGTAACTCCTCGCAGTGCCAATCTCCTCAGACCGTAATTATCTATCTGTTCTTCGACACTGTTCACTCGATCCCAAAGGGCCCTCACAACATCCAGCTTGTCATATATCAGTTCACCACTAACTACCCGGGATCTCTGAAGTGATGCTTGCCACTCTGCACGCAGCATGCCAGTCTCCACTTTTCTCAGCAAGCTCTGTGAGTCAGTTACAATGACGACATATGAGTACAGCTTTTTCTCAAGCTAGCGGAAGGCAGCAGTGACTGCCTCCACCTCCATTCTCAAATTAGACGTTGTGATATCCGATGCCAGGCTTTCGATAAAATGGATGTGCATGAAAAACTCAAGTACTGGAAAAACACCAAAGCCCAGAAGTGGACAAACAACCTGAATAGTTCGCCAAAGTATTTAGCCGGTGAATGCCAAGAAGTGAAAGAAACAAATACATTTTGCATTTTTACAGAGGTCGAATAATAGCCCTACTGGACAAATTGAGTTAAGTTACAAGTGAAATGGAGCTGGGTGATGCACAAACATTGGTGGGAAATAAGATATTAAGAAAGCTATATCAGGCTGGTAGTAAGCTATTATCACTTGGTTCCAACAGAGTTAATGGCAAAGCCCACAACTATAATGTTGAGAAAATTTATTTTAAACTGGTCTTCACATTGATATAAAGCGTACAAGCACACATACTTTATGAGTTATGTGTGCTGGGTTATCGTCACAGCACCCCGGACATGTCCATAGGTGCTCAGATTCCCCTTCAATATAAACACTGCAATTAATAGTGCCAGTCCTACGCTGCTTAACAAGATTTATTGTACATGCAGTGTGCCTCTCATGCTTGGCTGTGCCAATCTTTACTACTGATTCTCCCGTTCTTAGCAGTGATGCAGGCAAGATGCTTTCAAAATAATCTGATCATCCTACCTTCATAAGAGCATTAACAATGTCGGCGCGATACATTGGCAGAACTAGCTAACCTATCACTACTAGCATATATCAACATATTGGCACACGAGTAGTAACCCATAAGTGCTCCGTTCGTCTCTAAATCAAGTCTGGGTCCGAAGAAGCTCAGCACAGTGCACAGGCTCTGTAGCACTGGCGAGGATCCTGACATATTTTGGGTAGATTTTTAACTCCAAAATTTGCCCGGGCAGAGCCGTTAGGCTACTCTTTTCGATTTCCAACTGCCAACGACACCTTGTACTAGATTGATCAAGAAACAGCAGATCAAGTGGTTGGGCCATCTCGTTAGAATGCAGCAAGATCAAATACCATCACAAGCCCTACATCGTAGAAGATCAACTACAAGAGCAAGAGGATGGCCGCGGAAATATGGATCGACAGCATTAAAGACACTCTACGCCTTTACAGCATGACAATAGCCAATGGCAGCCACCGTACAACAGATCGCAAATTATTCCTCCCCACGGCGCTTAACGGTAGAAGTGGTGTATGATGATGATGATGAATGGATTTTTTACATGCGCAACAATACACACGGGCGTCTGATCTCACTACCCAGAGACCAGGGGAAATTACTAGAAGTCCAAGTCTACGTGAAAAAGTCCCTACCCTTACCGGGAATTGAACCGGAACCTCTAGCACTCGGGACGGACACCATGCCTCAAAAATACGCAGCTAAAGAGTCATATCTTAGAACAAAGATAAATTCTAACTCTAACTGTGGAGTTTCACAATGACTCAAACCACTGTCTGCGTACAGAGCCTGCTTGGAGCCGCTGGATGATTCATGACATTCAACTGGATGCTTATTTCATGAAACTTTGGAGGGTAGGCTTTCAAAGGGACTCGCTGCTGTCAAGAGTACTGTCGTTAGTTAAACACTACATACATACACGAAAATTGGGAAGATAGCGTTATACCACTAACAGGCAGAATATCGTGACAGATAAACCGAACAAAGTAAAACACGAATGGGGGTTAAAGAAAACCTTAACGAATGTTCAGAGAAAGATTTTTCAGCTAAATAAAGAGATATAGCTTACTGTCGAAGGGTAGTGGGGAAACATACATGCAGGCTTTCAAATAAAGATTATAAAGATTAACGGGGGAAAAAGGGGGGGGGGGGTGGGGGGGTTGATATAATAGCCAACAGACAGACAGTAGGTAGTAGAGGAAGTATGGACAGGGCAGACAGTAGTTAACAGAGGAAGTATGGACAGTATTTAAATGCGCTGCCCAGAGAAGTCGAGACAAACAAGTACGAGTCACTGAATTGCCAGTTGGAAATGGGTAATGAAACAAAGACAAGAATGCAGAAAGAAATCGGTTGCCAGGGAATGAAAGAACATATGCGAATCATCTCCACCTGGTATAGTAAGCATGGAGACACTGAGCATGAATGAGACAGACTGATGTGCTAGGATGTTGATATAGGTAACAACTAACAAGATAAAAGCAAAGGATCCTTTCCCACGCCTTCAGGTGTATTGGGTATATAGGGCTAGACCTATATTTTATAGACCAAACGGCACTTGGTGGGCGATGTAGTCAGCATCACGCCGGCCACCTTTACTTCCAAGGACTGTACCTGGTACCCACTTGGTGGACCTGGGAGCCGAGGTAATTTTTGAAAAATAAATCCTGTCCTTGTTAGAAACTGAACCCACAACCTTCCGATCCGCAAGTAGGCATCTAGCCTCAAACACCACGGTGACTCCCAAGTAACAAGATGTAAGATATTTTACAAAAAATGAAAGAAAAAAAAAAACATTAAGATCGAAATCAGATAGTTCTTTGGCAATATGAACAGATACACCTCAATACAGTACTGATTAAGGGCAAAGTTGATAAGTATATAATGGAAAGTCACCGTCTGAGTTAACATCCAGAGATCAACTGGCAAAAGCCTGTAGTGAAGAAAAGCATGTTAGAAACTGATCGCACACAATTGTCAGTGTCCAGATGTAACCTGCAGATGTACACTGAAGAAATAGACAAGATGAAAGAAGTATAAGTCAGATCACATACTGGAAAACAAACAATTTAATAACTGACTTTTAAATGAACGCTGTTTCTCAATGGTGACATTTTGTGCAGAAAACCAAAAGATACGAGCAATAAAAAAAAAAACTTTACTATACATGAAAAACACATATATGTACAGCTTGGAGTTATGCTTTGATTTCANTGCAGAATAGATGAAATTATATGGTATGATAGAATCACTAATGTAGAGCTTAGGAAGAGAACTAACAGGTTCATGAAAAAAGCCCACGGCGCCTTCTCCATGACAACCAGCAGCATGACGATGGAGGTGATGGCAGTGATGCAAGCGTTTGCCTGGCTTGAAACACAAAAATACACCCGCATCTGTATACTCAGTGATTCAATGAGTATGATCCGGAGGGTTCAGGCAGGTTCAGTGCGAAGACAATGGCTTGAATCAATTCAGAAGTCCACTGTGCGTGGAGTCACCTTTATTTTTGTTCCGGGACACGCAGGCGTCAATGGAAATGAAAGAGCTGACAGGTTGGCTGGATCCGCTATCACTACCGACGGTCGGCCTATGGATCATGCTGATGTTATCAATGCCCTCAGAGAAATTGGAAGGATAGAGGACTTTGGTGGCAGTGAATCCACATCACTCGCCAGAATGGCAGACTTGGGAATTAAGGTCGGCACAGCAAAAAACGAGACGCACACAGGATATGTCAGAAGACTTGTTAATCAACATAGAACTGGTACCATTAGCCATCGGACGTTGGGGTTCATCCTGAGAGGAGAATCTGAGCACCTATGGACATGTCCGGAGTGTAATGATGATAACCCAACTAACTAACTAACTAACTAACTAACTAACTAACTAACTAACTAACTAACTAACTAACAGGTTCCAGTGGACCAAGAGTTGGAGAAAGAATGCTGGCGTTGGATAGGACACACGTTGAGAAAACATGAGAACAGTATAACTTGAATGTCTTTGCATTGAAACCCACAGAGGCATAGAAATAAAGAAAGACAACAACAACAAAATCACACACAGAAGGGAGCTAGAGTGCAGGTAAAAAGATGGTGATGACATAGGGAGACCTGCATGCGATAACAAATGATAGAATGTCTTGGCATGAGTCGGTTGAGGGTCTGTGTTCTACTGAGTGTAAGCCAGAAGAAAAAGATTGCAGTCACCCCTAGTTGTATCACTTTTGTTTTAATTTATATTCTTCTTCTTCTGCTGAGCATTCACGGGCTGTAAAGCTCTGATGTGCACTTTTAGTCTTGCTCCAGAACTTGAGTTATGAGTGCACACCCGTTTTACATATCTTGACTTATTTCAATGCAGACTATGGTTCCTTGCCTTTCAGATAAATGCTCTACAACGTAAAAAAAAAAAAAAAAAAAACTTAATTAGCTGTCTTTTGTGACATGCTTGTTGATGATGGTTATGAGGGAGTTAATCAAGCAGGGAAGGTCGTATGAGATGAGGAGAACGACGTATGAATCATCAAAATGCTACATGAACAGCTAGCATCTACACCATAAGACATTTGTTGCAGGAGCCAGAGCATCTATGGGTATGCCCGGTGCGCTATGATATCGATTCCCACATCAGTAATCGGTATGATGTGAGTGCCAGTAATGCTTTAGTTCCAAGTTTCAGGTTTTAACTCACCTTCACAGAGGGTAATCTGGGCAGCTGATTGTCTAGCAAACGAAGGGAATATTAATCATAGTCTATACTGCAATAAATCCAGCTCTGAAAACAAACAGCACGGCAGTATCCTGCACCAAGGGCACATCGTTTCCTCAGGGACCATGGCAATATATAATCACTAAGGTCATTCATTATCTTCTCGCAAAGACAGCTAGTAAATTCTCTCAAAATGAGTGTTGCAGAACCAGGATGTTATAATCATTATCATGTAGTACAAGTCGTTTTTTTCTTTCTTTTTCAAAACGTCACTCTCATGCAACCAACTCTCTGTATGAGTTCTTGTCTACCCCTGCCTCATTGTCACAGACCTCTGGGTGACCTTGCTGGGGTCCGTGGCTCGTAACTGGGCCTATGACAGACAGACTAACCTTTAACACACACTGAACCCGAACGCACACAGAGCACACACGACAATCTTTATTGTAAGTACAGGTAAGACAATAGACAGTTGACTTCCCGCTGTGTGGCCACCTATTGCCTGGACCCTCTGGCCGAACGAGCTTTACAGTCGCCTCGCTCCCAGTACGTCTCACAAGCAATCTCCTGGTGTACAAACCACAACACGGCGAGATACGCTCCTAACTATTGACACACTGACCAACCAAACTGTCACAGCCTCTGTCTAGCACAGGGTCAGAGTGCTAAGGTTAGACATTCTCTCACAGAACATGTATAAATACTCTACACAAGAACTACCCTATTCTAACAGAACACTGTACATAAACTATCCAGTCACTAACAGAAATATCCTAACTCTAATACTATCACTGTCTTGCTAAACGTCCTCTCTCCCTGACCGACGCACACCGAATGTCCTGTTCTCTCTACCTCGTGTCTCTTGACCCCGTTCACCAGCTCAGTCCCAAAAGCGGTAATCGTGTTGCGGGTTTGTCCACAGCACAGTTCACTCTTTCTTGCCGTGGCCAAACGCTTTATCCTGAGCGCTGGTTTCGCCGTGCAATAACAGAACAGACTTGACCAGTCACGGCCCTGACCTTTGTGTCAACCCTGGGGTGTCATCTCAACACGCACACCTTACGGTGTGGTACATTCCGCCACTGACTGTACTCACAGGGTTGTGACACTCATCCTCCAAAAACCATGCCTTCAAATACTGTTCAGTGTATGCCACAGCGGCATTTAAAATAATCAGAGTATTTGATTTTCTATGACTTGATGCTGTTTAAGAAGCAGTTTTCTTCAATGTTCTGTTGTTGTTTTTCCGGTAGATTGTGAGGATTTTAACAATATTGGCGGTACATGGTATTCTAAGAAATTGTCTCTCACATTTATGTTCAACAGCCCCCATTCTCCTCTTTAATAAATGCAAAATGGTTCATGGCTCACCAACGTGCGCTTTCACTTCAAAAGCTGCTTGATCTCAAAGATTATACTTTTGTTTACTAGTGCTGTGTCGGCACTGTGGCTAAGTCGATGCGAACGCTTCGTAATGCGGGGTGCCGGGTTAGATCCCAGCTGCTCAGATACACCTTCAATATAAACACTGCAATTAATAGTGCCAGTCCTACGCTGCTTAACAAGATTTATTGTACATGCAGTGTGCCTCTCATGCTTGGCTGTGCCGATCTTTACTACTGATTCTCCCGTTCTTAGCAGTGATGCATGCAAGCTGCTTTCAGAATAATCTGATCATCCTACCTTTATAAGAGCATTAACAATGTCGGCGCGATACATTGGCAGAACCAGCTAACCTATCACTACTAGCATATATCAACATATTGGCACACGGGTAGTAACCCATAAGTGCTCCATTCTTCTCTAAATTAAGTCTGAGTCCAAAGAAGCTTGGCACAGTGCACAAGCTCTGTAGCACTGGCGAGGATCCTGACATATTTTGGGTAGATTTTTAACTCCAAAATTTGCCCGGGCAGAGCCGTTAGGCTACTCTTTTCGATTTCCAACTGCCAACGACACCTTGTACTAGATTGATCAAGAAACAGCAGATCAAGTGGTTGGGCCATCTCGTTAGAATGCAGCAAGATCAAATACCATCACAAGCACTACATCTCAGAAGATCAACTACAAGAGCAAGAGGATGGCCGCGGAAATATGGATCGACAGCATTAAAGACACTCTACGCCTTTACAGCATGACAATAGCCAATGGCAGCCACCGTACAATAGATCGCAAATTATTCCTCCCCACGGCGCTTAACGGTAGAAGTGGTGTATGATGATGATGATGAATGGATTTTTTACATGCGCAACAATACACACGGGCGTCTGATCTCACTACCCAGAGACCAGGGGAAATTACTAGAAGTCCAAGTCCACGTGAAAAAGTCCCTACCCTTACCGGGAATTGAACCGGAACCTCTAGCACTCGTGACGGACACCATGCCTCGAGAACACGCAGCATAAGAGTCATATCTTAGAACAAAGATAAATTCTAACTCTTAACTGTGGAGTTTCACAATGACTCAAACCACTGTCTGCGTACAGAGCCTGCTTGGAGCCGCTGGATGACTAATGACATTCAACTGGATGCTTATTTCATGAAACTTTGGAGGGTAGGCTTTCAAAGGGACTTGCTGCTGTCAAGAGTACTGTCGTTAGTTAAACACTACATACATACACGAAAATTGGGAAGATAGCGTTATACCACTAACAGGCAGAATATCGTGACAGATAAACCGAACAAAGTAAAACACGAATGGGGGTTAAAGAAAACCTTAACGAATGTTCAGAGAAAGATTTTTCAGCTAAATAAAGAGATATAGCTTACTGTCAAAGGGTAGTGGGGAAACATACATGCAGGCTTTCAAATAAAGATTATAAAAGATTAACGGGGAAAAGGGGTGGGGGGGTTGATATAATAGCCAACAGACAGACAGTAGGTAGTAGAGGAAGTATGGACAGGGCAGACAGTAGTTAATAGAGGAAGTATGGACAGTATTTAAATGCGCTGCCCAGAGAAGTTGAGACAAACAAGTACGAGTCACTGAACTGCCAGTTAGAAATGGGTAATGAAACAAAGACAAGAATGCAGAAAGAAATCGGTTGCCGGGGGATGAAAGAACATATGCGAATCATCTCCACCTGGTACAGTAAGCATGGAGACACTGAGCATGAATGAGACAGACTGATGTGCTAGGATGTTGATATAGGTAACAACTAACAAGATAAAAGTAAAGGATCCTTTCCCACGCCTTCAGGTGTATTGGGTATATAGGGCTAGACCTATATTTTATAGACCAAACGGCACTTGGTGGGCGATGTAGTCAGCATCACGCCGGCCACCTTTACTTCCAAGGACTGTACCTGGTACCCACTTGGTGGACCTGGGAGCCGAGGTAATTTTTAAAAAATAAATCCTGTCCTTGTTAGAAACTGAACCCACAACCTTTCGATCCGCAAGTAGGCATCTAGCCTCCAACACCACGGTGACTCCCAAGTAACAAGATGTAAGATATTTTACAAAAAATGAAAGAAAAAAAAACAACATTAAGATCGAAATCAGATAGTTCTTTGGCAATATGAACAGATACACCTCAATACAGTACTGATTAAGGGCAAAGTAGATAAGTATATAATGGAAAGTCACCGTCTGAGTAAACATCCAGAGATCAACTGGCAAAAACCTGTAGTGAAGAAAAGCATGTTAGAAACTGATCGCACACAATTGTCAGTGTCCAGATGGAACCTGAAGATGTACACTGAAGAAATAGACAAGATGAAAGAAGTATAAGTCAGATCATATACTGGAAAACAAACAATTTAATAACTGACTTTTAAATGAACGCTGTTTCTCAATGGTGACATTTTGTGCAGAAAACCAAAAGATACGAGCAATAAAAAAAAAACTTTACTATACATGAAAAACACATATATGTAAAGCTGAAGTTATGCTTGAGTTCAGTGGAGTAAAGAACTGATATCACAGCACTCGGGGCATTCCCATTCAAGCTCCGTCCCCAACCTCAGCAGCCAGTGTAGAGTTCCAATACTAAAGGTGCCAGTCACAGTCTGGTTGTATGACCGTCTTGCCTCTTCTCTGAGCACAGTGTGCTGGCCGAACCCTCTGGTCACACCCAGGTACATCATTCTCTCCAGCCCGTAATCTAGTTTCTCTTCTGACTTCGTTACTTGTTCCCAAAGGGCTCCAACCACATCTGCCTTGTCATGTATCAATTCACCACCAAGTGGTGCAGATCCAGCCAGTCTGTCCCTCTGTTCATTCCCCACCACACCAGCAAGACCTGGAGAAAAGATCCAAAGTATGCTCACTACCTGTGACCTTGAAGCTTGCCACTCTGCTCGAAGCAATCCTGTCCTCATTTTTTTAGCATGCTTTCTGAGTTGGTTACAATTACAACTTGTGTATATATCTTGTTCTCTAGCCACCGGCAAGCTGCAGTGACCGCCTTCACCTCCATTCTCACGCAAGATGTCGTGTTATCATATGCCAGGCTGTCCTGCACTAAAGATCTTCCACTGGCTTTCGCTACAAAACCCGAGGCACTTCTCTTCACTCTTAATCTAGAACCATCTGTGTAGATTAGAGTTATGCTTGTAATGACCTTGGTGGTGTTTTTATACATATCATATGTATGGAAGCTTATGTGGAACAATCCACAATATTTGAATACTGTGCTCTCATAGGCTTAGTACATCTCTTAAATTCTAGATGAAAAAAATAACCATGATATGAGGTTACCATTAACAAGGATTTTGCTGCTATTCATCGAATTTGGGCCAAAAAGCACAGATATCGAAGCCATAATTTTAACCATAACATAACATGATAATCGCACTTTAAAGGACAAATGCAGTTGAAGCCTTTCAGACGATAAGAAACAACAACAAATTTAGTTTGTTTAAACAAAATATGTAATATCTCGTCATTGATTAGCAGGTCTTTTACAGAATGTTGCTTTCATCACAGCACGCCTGAAAATCTCTTTCTAGCCAATTCTCCAGCCATATGTGCTTTCATAGCCAATACGTCTTCAATAATCATGTAATATCTACATCTAAAATACAGACAGACAGGCATGACACAGGTTGAAATATGTGAACCTTTCAATGTTTGCCAATACAACAGCAGCAGTAGCACACTCAAGACAAGATGCATATCACCACACAGTTATGAAGTTACAATTGTCACAAATCACTCAGCATAACACCACCATTCAAGGACAGTTTTCTGGACTGTTATTATCAGAATATGAGGGCTTATCAACAACAACAAAAAATAGGAAACTAGGTCAAACAAACCTTAGTCTCCCCAAAAGAAAGTAGGTCATGTTCATTGATAACTTTCTTGGACTGGTCTTACCTGCTGGGGGTTACGGGTGTGCCACTCTGTTGTTTGCTATCTGTGTTGTCTTGCAAATACATTTTAATTCCGAGAAAGAGAATGCCTGTGACTTAAGTTTTTCTCTCTAAAGGGGTATATTGATGTTTTTGGAGCATTAAAGGCGCTGGTGTGATGAAATATAGAAAACGCAATGTCAACAGCATTGCAGAACACCCCCGTCACTTTGTGCTAAGGTCAGGTAGCTCAAGGTTGACCAATCAGAAGTGAGCTAGTGTGTATATGGGCGGTGCATGGAGAGACCAATGTAACTATTACCGGAAACTATATATTTCTCTTTTCAAGATAATGATGTAGCTTAAAATGTTATACTTTAAATGATAAGCACAATGCAACACTCAGTAAAGAAAATACAAACATTATGAAAGGATTATATAATGATTAGCTATTTTAAAAAAGTAATGTTGTGGGACTGTTAGCATTAAAACATCAGATACATATATATATAGCTTATATTGCCGGCCCAGTAGTAATGTGAATGAATCCTTTGAGGTGGAACTGTTTCCACGCTGACTTGAGTATTATCCGCCTAGCCTAAAATATATGCATTTTTGTGGAAAGTAAGTACAGGCAACCAGTGATGACCTGATGACACCACTTGGCTGGTTAAACAACAACATGAAACTGACACCATCTACTCAGTATGCCTCACACCAAGAAGACAAGTCAATTGCCCTAACTTGATCATTCAGGTGCCATTTCTACAATGAAAGCTGGCTGCAACACTCTCTGTCTCTTATCTTGGTAGTACATACTCTACGCTGTCTTCGACCATCTCTTGATGTTGTTCTCCCAAGTGTAACATTGTCTAAATCTTCCTCTCTTGCTTTAGACTTTTTACCCCCGTATGGCTTCAGAAGAGTATGGTCTTATAATGTGGCCAAAATATTTCAATTGTCTTTTTTTTCAGTAGCTCTATTCATTCAGTCTCTCCAGAACTTCTAAAGTTTTTTGTTTCCATGAGAAATGATCTATTCTTTTGTAAATCCATATTTCCAGAGATTCAATTCAATTCTCTAGCTGCTTGTTCATTGTCCAGGTTTCTGCACCATACAGCACAGCTGAGTATACGTGACATTTGACAATGTGCCATAACTAATTAATCATAAACCCACACTATAAACACATCATTTCTGCCGCCATAACAAAAAAAAAAGTTAGTAAATGTGTTTTTTTAAAAATCAGAATGAAAGTTAAATGCAGTAGAAATACATATATTTAACATAAGAGGCTAAATGAACTAATCAACGTTTTTCAAACAAGCTTTTTGGCTTCAAAGAAGCTCTTTAAATGCTGCATCTGCCAGAAACCTGTCACAAGGAGAACAATGGTCTGGGCGATAGCCCACCACAATACGCGCTGGTTGGTGCTCTCACTGGTCTGTCGAAATCTTTCCTCCCGGTACTGCAAACAGAAGAGTGAAAGAGCAATTATGAGATGCTGATAGTGGAAGAGAAACAGATCTGGCTTAGTATTGGACAGGGATTTATTTTTTTTTCTATGCAGCACCGATATATACATGAGTACTTCAGTCTTCCTTTACAGAACACAAGAAGAATCGTAGCAGTGAATAAACTCTGTAGCATCTACAATCATATAAGGTGGGCTTCCAATCAATATTGAGGATAGACAGGTTCTGTTTTTAGCCGAGGCAAGTTTCTGCTTCTGGCAATAGTTGGCTGTAGTATATTCCTACACCAGCAGACAAACAGACAAAGGATATAGTTTCATCGCCTAGCTACTAAACTGGGTGCATGACGCCACACTGTGAGCTGCGTTATTTTGAATATTCTTTGCTGTGACGAAGAAGCTTGTGTTGTGAACAGCAGATTCAGAAAATGGCGGATGACCTGTCACCACAGAACTGGTGGTGCCCTATGTGACTATTGTGTGTGGAATTACTGAGCTGTTGTAACTGTTGCTTCCATCAATGATGAACCAAATTTCTAGTGTCAGACTATTTGTCTTAGCATTTCTGATGGCTGCCTTATACATCTAGTGTGTGTGAATACTATTGCATTTGCTAAGACTGCAGTATGTCTCAATTTTTCAATAACGGACGGTGATAGACATTGTGTGGTTTTTGTTTGCACAGGAATGGAACAACTTAAAGATTAACATAGAAGTCAAGACACAAGTTGCCCCCAGAAGATGAGGTCCAAAAGAATAGACCCACTGCCTTTTAAACAAGCATGTCATAAAAGGTGATGAATTAGGGATTTTTTTCCTATGAAGTTGGAGTGCATGTGCCCGAAAGGCGAGGAATTAACAGTATGCATAGTTAGATCTGTAAAATGGATGTACACACATACTTCCTGTTGCAGTTTACAACTGAGCTGTGATATCTGCCCAGCATATCAGATTTCAGCACAATCTTAAATACCTACATGTTACAACATGCTTGTGTGTCTACCCCCCCCCCTCAACACCCCTCTCGTTCGTCCACCTCTAGACTTTCATCTTGTCTCAGAACCTGAGTGCTACGTGCACATCTGTTTTCCACATCTGGCTTATCTGTATACAGACTGTTTGCTCCCTGCCTCTCAGGCCGATGCACTTTGACTTCAAAAGAAGTTCCCAATTAGACGACTCATACGACATGCTTTCTGGCTAGGCGGTGGGTCTATTCTTGTCTTCCCCACAATGGGAACCCGAAACTTACCCTGGAGGCAACCAATACAAATTACAAAATGTGACTACAATCTCATGCTAAATAAAACAAATTACCCGCTGATAGTTCTGCTCCTTTGTAATTTGCTCAACCTGATCCAAGAGCTGTCGAACTCTGAGCTGCAGCTCTGTGAGCTTATCTTTGGCCTGCACCTGCTGGTAATCCACTGCATGCTCCCCTACGCTGATGTCTAAGTGAACTCTCTAGGGAAGAAGACAAGAACAGAATTATTCAAGTTTCTTTTCTTGCATGCCACAAAATATCTGGGGTGTATTCTTCCCTAAGAAAGCCACCTATAAAACTTTCTTTCTTGTTTTTTTTCTCCTGCCGTCTCACTGATACTAGGTTTTAGCCCAGTACCAGTTTTCTGTACGCCTTGCGCTTCTCGGATGGATCTGTTCATTTCATTCTTTGTCTATCAATATAATTCAGACATGGGGGGGGGGGGGGTGTGTGTGCACCCATGCTAACCACATCACCCACCAAGTGCCGTTTGGTCTATAAAATATAGGTCTAGCCCTATATACCCAATATGCCTGAAAATTGTGAAAAAAGGGTCCTTTAATTTTACTTTACATTAAAGGGTTGAGCTGGTAATCAAGCTCAATTTTTAAAAGAATGCCTCACTATGGATTTGGGTTTATAGTCATATACATCTTTCATGAAAAATAATTTTTGGCCAAGAGGACTACAAATGATGAACAAAGGAGCAGAAACAAACAAAATGTTTATCCCTGGGAAATGTTATGAAAGAAAGAAGAGGAGATTGGCTTGGGCATGTTTGAAGAATATCTTGTGACACTTCGGCCAGGACAGCTCTACCATGATGGCAGATGAAAAAAAAGGAATGTGGACGACTGAAAAATGACAGCAGAAAGGCAAATGAAGGAATGTAAAAATGATATGAGATACCAAGGGCAGAAAAGCAGCAGACTGGGAGCAATGGAGATCACTTTTGAATACCCTATGTGTCAATGAATCTTGAAGAGAATATACACAGATCGATCTAAAGATTACTTCATAAGAATTATCCCCTACAAAGGAATTTATCATCTGGTAGTATTGCTAAATCCCACTTCACATCCTCTGAGACTATCTATCTTTAGCATAATGTCCTTTGTCTTAGATTTATTTCGCTGGCTAATAAATTCACATCAACCATATCCTTTGTTGTGTTTACATTTCTTAAGTAAAAAAACAAGTAAAATTTACTAACCAACTGTCCAGCATTGAACCAGGCAGAAGAATTTGAGTTGAGGCAGATCACATGTTCACCAGCAGCATGCGATGTGAAAGTGAATCGACCTTCAGCAGCATATGTCTGTCACAGGAAACATAATTTTATGTCATACATAAAAGCTGAAATTGTTTATAAAAAATATCTGGTTTAAAGAGATAAAAACATTCTAGTGCATGTAAGGACACCATCTTTTAAGTTAGTTCTTTTATAATGTAAGTTTAGATAATGCAAATTGTTCTCAGCACGGTTCACATATTTAAAACAAATTACAGTGATTGACACTGAGGAATAAATTACCATTACTGCCTATTTACATACTACTTGTGTGATGTAGGCAGAAGAGTCCTTAAGGATTTAGGGCCTCTGGGCTAGTAGTGTCGCCACAGACTGTTTAGGTTAGAAAATAAATTTCACCCCCCCCCCCCCCTCCATAACCATACAGAGGATTTGAACATGAGTCTCACGCATGTGAGTCCCGAGTTAAGCCACTCCCATGGTGGATTTGTGAAGAAAAACAAAGATTTCAGGCATTACGGGCCCATTATGTACCACTGAGGTAACATGAGATTATACTTAAAATGATATTATCAGGCCTTTTTTTCATCAACGTTCCTTTTAGGGTTTATTTGTTGGTGCCCTTACTTCCTTAACCCTAGGTCAGCCCAGCCTAAACAATAGGGGCCTGAAATGATCTGGGAAGTAATCTTTTTCTTCTTCTTTACATTTACTGGCTGTAAACTCTAGCAGAAACCTTTGGTTGTTTGTCCACCTCTGGACCTTAGTCTTGTTCCAGAACCTGAATGTTGTGTCCACATCTGTTTAACAGATACAACTTAACTGTATGCAGATTGTTGGTTTCTTGCCTCTTGGACAGATGCACTCCGACTTAAGACGCCTCCAATTAGTTGACTCATAGGACATGCTTGCTGGGGAGGCAGTGGGTCTATTCTTGTTTTCCCCAAAATGAGACCATCCAACCAACATGGGGAAGGGAAGGGAATGGGAAGTATTGACGACGGACATTGCATTAACAAAATATTATTGGGCATGATACTGACCAGTAATTACTAGCTTCTTCTTCAGCATTCACAGCACTTAAGGTTTACTGCTGCAGACACCACATACTTCCATTCATCTCTGTGACTGGCCTTCTCTTTCGCACCATTGACTTCATGTATGTAGACATGTCTGTACATTATCTCTCCCCCACCCTCTTGATCTGCTTCATCATCTACTCCCATTCAACTCTATGGTGTAAAGTTTTTTGTTTCTATCATCTGCCATTCTCTCTGTATGCCCCAACCACTGCAGTACATTAACCCTACTAATTGGCCAATAACAAATATGAGGCTAACATGCCCAATATGCTTCTCAGAAAAGTGAGTTCATTCATCTTTATCTTTTGTCCTATTGCTTATGTCCTAAAGTGTCACAGAGAGGAGTTAGATGTAGTTTCCTGTTGTTGCCTAGTTGTGTAGCTTGTGTAAATATAATACTGCATTTCTGAAGTGTCTCTTTTACTTCTTCCAATCATCTCTTTCTTCATTGGCATCTTGACTTAGAGCCTGCTGTTCTCATGTAGTACACTGTATATGCTGGTTGATTGTGTTCAGTTCTGACCAGATAACCAAACCATTATTGTGTTAATTAAGTAATACAGCTTTTATATTCTAGAATAAGTTAACAATGAAAGGTGGAATAGAAGGAAAAAAAAAGAAGAAATTTGCCCTATGAATCTAACCACAGAGGGAAATTATATATTCAAATTGTGGCAAGGGTGTCAATGCTGTGTAAAGAAGACAATGCTTATAAATGTTAAGTTAGCATTATAGCTGTGGGTGAAATTTAAGAAGTCTAAGAAACAAAACTTAAAGTCATCAAGGAAACAGTAAAACACTTGTGTCATCTAAAGTTTTATCTGAGAGTAAAATCAGTATCGGAGGATGAACAACCAAAGAAAAAGAAGAAGGGTAAAGATGAGTAGGATAGACAGGGAAAGGAGGAGAGTAAGAATGAGGAGGAATTGAAGAAAATGCATATAAAACATTTTATTTACAATTTACAAACTTAAACATATTATATAATGACATTGCTGGTGAAAGACACTTAAGAATTGAATTACAAATAACTTGTTATTTGTTAGTTGTTATTGTGTTGTGAACTCAAGGTTTTATATTAAAAAATATATTTACAAATAATCAAACAATTTTAGTTCTCAAATGTAGTGTTAATAATGTACTAAGCAAAGGCGTTCATATACCGTGTAAGTAATGATATTAATGTGCCAAACAGGTTACAAATAGCATGCATACCAAGGCCAGCTATACAATACATTCAAAGAGTTCAAGCACATTAATCAGAATTTAAATTAAACAAAAGAATTATTAAAAATATAATATAGAACATCCATGAACAAAAATTCAGTATTTAAATGATGGAATCTGAACATGCAACAGGCACAAACTCACAGAGACCATACAAAATCAATTTCTATCCTGGTGATGTAGATATATTCATAGATAACTACAAAAAGGGTAATGTCAGAAAATATTTACGACTGCTGCCTAAGTTTCTTGATCAGTCTGAGTGTTGGCTGGTTAAGGTATCATCATGTGTCAGGTGACACAGTAGTCATGTTTCTCGATAAACATCAGCCTTCTGTGTTCTTCATAAATTGTATGACTTAATTTTCAGTTGAACAATCCAGCATTTCCTGTCTTTGCATAAACAAACAGTCAACCTAGCAGTGCCTGTTTGCTAGGGAAGAGATAGAGGATGTCCTGAAGGAGTCCAAATCTTGTGCTTACAAATCTACAGCCATTCAGTCCATCAACACGCAGGTCCACCTTAAACTTGAGGTGTTTTCCAATTGTCTCCTCTAAATTCATTGTGGCTTTTGCCTTTTCCAGTCATGTACAATGGTCTTGATTGTAGAATAGTTTTTCAGATCAAAATGAATCCACAGCCTTTGACCTACTCCATTTAAAGATTAAGGAATCATACACCGCTAAATTGATATATGGAAGTAGAAGTTATCTCCCCAATAGACAACACAACTATTACATGATGTATTTGACATCACATACATACGGTAACAGTGGACATGGGAGCAACATAGGTGTATTCACAGTTGATTCACTACTATATCAACAAACTAATGCTCCTATACCCCAACACTTTGCAATTGCAGACAAAGTAAATATGTTCTAAAAAAGACTGTTTCCCTACCTTGATGCCTATTTAGTATACAGTGCCAGCTACATTTTTGATATACCAGTTAACACTCAATGGTTATCATACCAGCAACTTTTACTTTCCAGGACATTTCCTGGCACTTACTCTAGACTGGACAAACTTGGGAGCTGCCCCATATCTGAAAAATCAGCCTCAACTGGGATTCAATCCTGTTATGATCAAAGAGACAAGCATGCACACTAGCTACTGTATTACTAAAACTCTTGTGATCCCAGCAATGTAATGAACTCACAAACTCTTTCAACAAACAGTTTGTGTTGTGTCAGCACAGAACAGGACTCACCCTGGACAACACAATTTTGTCATTGGGATCAGTAACTTCCACATGAACACCGACACCAGGAGAAACAGGGAGAACATCCTGTTGTGCTTTAGAAAAAGCCTGTATTTTATATCTACCTGCAACACAGCAGATGAAATAGATGCTTTAGAACTGTATACATTTGGTTACGAGTCCAATCTGAGCTAACACAGTGTTACTGCCTGTGCATCAGCCTGTACGTCTTGACGCTATTGGCATTGTCACTCTGAATGATGATGATGAATATTGAATCAAGAATCAACATCACAGCACTCGGGGCACTCCTATAAGTGCTCAGTCCCTAGCGAAGAGTTCCAATTCTGATGGTACCAGCAACCACCTGATTATATATCCGTCTTATCCTTCCCCTGAGTGTTGAGTGTCGGTCAGATCCCCTGGTAACTTCTTGCAGCGCCATTCTCCTCAGACAGTAATGATCTATCTGCGCCTCTGCTCTGTTTACCCATTCCCAAAGGGCCCTCACAATATCTAACTTGTCATACATCACTTCACCACCAAGTGGTGCAGAGCCAGCTAGTCTATCTGCCAGCTCCTTTCCTAACACACCGGCATAACCTGGAGAAAATATCCAAAGGATGCTAACTACCAGGGACCTCTGAAGTGATGCTTGCCACTCTGCACAAAGCACACCTGTTTTAACCTTTCTCAACATGCTCTGTGAGTCTGTGACAATCACTGCATGTGTGTACAGCTGATTCTCAAGCCACCGGAAGGCAGCAGAGACTGCCTCCACCTCCATTCTCAAACTAGACGTGATATCACAAGCAAGGCTTTGCTGCACTAGGCGACATCCATTCCCATTTTAATTGAAACCCCATTCAATTTGTCTGCCCCTCAACACAGAGCCATCTGTATAGACAATCATCGCAACTCTATAGACAGTGTCAAATTCCCTTTGTTCAAGTTGTTTTGACAAGACAATGAGCCATATACCCGTTTTCAAGTTGTTACAAATCAGATTATCAACAGCATTATACATGGCTTCTGTACAAGAATATTGGTTAACCCCCTTGAGCACATAGTTCCTTCCCAAAGAAATAGCTGGTACTCTTCTTACATGACTAGTAGAACCAGAGCCCCAACTTCCTCCACTAGGAGTAAAACCACACTGTTCTGTCAGTAAATCAGTGTACAAGCTTCAGCTTTTCATGACACCACACAAAGTAAACCAGGTTTTCAGGAAATCCATGACTGAGACTGAAGAACACTAAGTTCAAGTTCAAGTTGAGAAGATCGACTATACTGCACTGTGTTAACCCATTTGGCTCGTCGGTCTCTCTCCGCAGAATAGGTAGCCGTCTGCCGACAAGTCGCAAACTTAGCTTTAGCAAAGATCCCCAGGGGTTTCGGTAAAAACTGCATTCATGAACTCGGCACTCAGCTTTCAGAGTGCGAGCCAAATGGCTTGACCACTTTGCCAAAGAGATCTCTTGAAAAACATCTCAAACAAATAACTGTTTTCCCTGCACTTGTCTCTAAAAGGGTAACAGGCAAGTTGTTTTGTCATTTAAGCTAGGCTGCGACATTTGTACCTTTCGCCCATCATATTCTGTCTTGGCAAATTAGTTGCCTTTTATGGCCTGTTTGTTACAAGACAGTGTGTCTATTGTCTGTTTGTTACAAGACAGATGTCTATTCTCTGCTTGTTACAAGACAGTGTGTCTATTTTCTTACAGAAACCATGTGTTCTAGGGGGGCTCTGTGGCTCAGAAGTTGGTGGATGAGTTTCACAATTTCATGAGCCTCGATATTATGTTTCGAACTCCCCCAAGGATGAATGATTTAAAAAGCCATTCTTATGGTTTTCAGACACTGGTATAATGTTGCACCATGCAAGAGGCAGTCCTCACCACGTAATATTCCAAAAGACAGCAGCGGATACATTAGAGCCAATCTTCAATGTAAATATGGCACACAATCTAATTCAATACTTCTATTGTTCTTTCTAAGCCACTGTAGTGTTTCATATCACGAATCAGCATGCCCTTAACAGAACGTCGCTCCACTCATAACATGCCCAAAAGTATCCTTCTTTCAGCGAGCTTTCCAACCCCATGTGCTTTCAATGCCAATGCATCTATAATGTCCTGCATCCATCTTTGCCAAGGTCAACCCCTGCCTCACTTTCCACAAACTGCAGCCTCCATCACCATCTTTCCCAAGTCACCATGACATCTGATGTGGCCAAAATACTTCAACTTTCTGGAGAGGACACTGTTGACGAGCCAGATCTCCTCAATGTTTAACTCATGCAGAATGTCGTCATTTTTCCTTCACTTGATCAATGGTATTCTGAAAATTTTTCTATGACATTTTAATTCAAAAGCTCCAATCTTTTTCTTCAGTGACTGAGTGAGAGTCCAGGACTCACAACCGTAAGCTGCCACTGGAAAAGTGCATGATCACAAGATTTTTACTCTAACTAATTTACAGATGCTTTGCCACAAGTTCTTCATGCTGTTTAATCTCTGCAAGTCTTCTTTTGATTTCCTTCATGCAGTCTCCACTGTTGTTTATTAAAGAGCCCAAGTATTCGAAATCTGTGACATTTTCCATTTTTTCATTTTCTATTGTGAAATGTGATTGGTGTGCTGTATTTACTGAAGACAAGATATTTTTTTTTCCAATTTTGTTTCTTTAAATTCATAATCTGATCTTTTCCAGAAAATAAACTGATCTTGTCCACGCTTTGAGTCAATCAGCACTGCTTCTTTTCACACATAGGATGGTACAGAATAATGCTGGCTTCTCCTCCAGCCTGAATTAGCTCTGCTGGTAGTTGTCACATCCCAGGTGTTTCATATCTATATAGTGTTTCATGTAGATAGATTATTTCATGTTTCCAAGGTATGATGCTGTTTATTAGCCAGATTTCTTTGATGTTTGGATCAGATAGAAATCCTCTACTATACCATGTTCTGAAGGCATGTAAAAGGGTTATTTACTTTTATAAAACCTTGCCTTGTTCCAAAATATTATAAGAACTTTTCTCACCATTTAAATTCAAAGGTCCAGATTTTCATCTTTAGTGGTTTTAAACTGTTCCAGTGGTCATCCATAAACTGCCACCGGAAAAATGTCTATTCTACAAATTTCATTTGTCTGCTGGTGTTGTATCACAGGTGTTTAATTCTCTTGCACCTCAGCATCAATATGGCCAGTCATTTTCTGACTTCTTTTAAGCTGTCCATTGTCATTATGGTGCTAAGGTGTAAAGTTTGATCATTTGAATTTTATAACTGAATGTAATGTGTGGTTGACATGTAGCTTTCTCCTTTTTATTTTTAAGTTCAAAGACAAAATTCTGATCTTGACTGGTAATGAATATAAAAGAACTTGGATTAAAACATTTCATCTGTTAGTACAAGCAAATAATAAGCAACATAATGCATTCAACAAGCAATGTTAGTAGAGTTTACTGTTAGCTATTATCTCAGATATGAAATGAAAGTTGCAAGCAATGAAAGAATACAGTCTAACAGGTAAACTTTACAACATAGGTAATTTTTCATATGCCACATATTTTATATTTCATGACTATCTGAATATAACTAATATTTCATTAACGTGCCTTTACAGCCAGTTTCACATGTTGATTTCAAGATTGTATTGGTGGGAATATACCCACTGTCCTCTAACAAGAATGTCATAAAAGTGATGACTTAAATACGGGGTGACCACAGTCAAGCTGATTGCAAGATTTGTCTACACCTCTTTTTCACATAGTCTTGTAACTTATTTTGTTTTGTATCATCACCAGTCAGCATGTCATTAACAGAACATTACTCTCCTCATGGCAACCTAAAAAGTATCCCTTTCCCTAGCCAGCTCTCCAGCCCCAGATGCTTTCAATGACAATGCATAGACTGATGCACTCCAACTTTGAAAGAAGCCCCCAATTAGTTGACTCTTATGACATGCTTGTTGGGGAAGCAGTGGCTCTATTTTTGTTTTCCCTACAATGGGACCCCGGAACCCACGCAGGGAAGGGAATGGGAAGAAATTATGACGGGCATTACACTGAATAATATGTACTGTGTATGACATTGACCAATATTTACTAGCTTCTTCTTCAGCATTCACAGCACTTAAGGTTTACTGCTGCAGACACCACATAAACTCCATTCATCTTTGTGACTGGCCTTCTCTTTCCCACCGTTGACTTTATGTGTATGTAGATATGTCTGTAGATTATCTCTCCATCACCCTTTTGGTCTGCTTCATCATCTACTCCCATTCAACTCCATGGTGTACAGTTTTTTGTTTCTATTATCTGCCATTCTCTCTGTATGCCCCAACCACTGCAGTATATTAACCCTACTAATTGGTCAATAAAAAATATGAGTCTAACATGCCCAATATGCTTCTTAGAGTGGAAATGGGTCCTGCTTTTACTTATAAAACTGAGTTAATTCATCTTATCTGTTGTCCTATTGCTTAAGTCCTTATATTTTCGTGGAGGTTGACCCCTGCCTCACTTTCCACAAACTGCATTCTCCATTACCATCTTTTCCAAGCCAACATGATGTTTAATGTGGCCAAAATGCATCTTTTGGGACAGGACACTGTTTATAAGCCAGTTCTCCTTGATTTTTTTTTAACTTGTGTAGAATGTGGATGTTTTTTCCTCTTCTGGTATTCTGATGAATTTTCTGTAACATTTTAATCGAAAAGCTCCAAACTTTTTCGTACTATAGCCCTTAATATTTACAACCCCCCCCCCCCCCCCCCCCCCCCCCAATTACGTACTTCTTGATTTCATGTTGACTTTTTTTTATTAGATCTGTTGTCTTGTCCGTTGAGTTGTCCAGTCACAGTTTGTGCTGTATAAAGTACTCAGTTGATAAAGACTGGTCGAAATGTTCGGATGTGTTTGTGTGTATCTGTTCCATTCCCTCTGTTAAACTTTCTAGTCACATTTTGTATTATATTTAGCATTTCACAAAGGTGACTACTTAGGGATTTACTGAAATCATACGCACTGCGCAGAAAGGCACATATATCACAGCCTGGCTGTATACCACAACACAATATGCCAACTGCTTTTCCCAGAGAGAACAGAGAAGTAAAAGAATAAAGGAGAAAACTTCAGTAATGATTATGTTACAGAGTTTATAGTGCTTATGGCACAACATCAGTGAACAACATTATGTGAAAATCCGGAGGACATGGCAACATAAAAATATGAAGGAAGGACTGATTCACAAATGACTGAAGAACAAAATCAAGGCCTTTGAACACCACAGGAATATTCTCAGGACATCAATGAGCAAGAAGAAGACAAATACTGACATTCTTCATGATCTAAACATCAAAGGGGACTGACTGATAAACAGTTTTGTTTCTTGTAAAATGAAATAATTGGCCATACTGGTAATGGTTTAGACAGCATAGTATGGTAATGATTAATACAAATTATATTAATCATACCAAAAAGTAAAAAGACATAAATTTTCATATATTACAAAGCGAAAAGCCATCATTTTAGTATACTACAGAGTGAAAAGCCATCTTTTTTGGTATATATGACTTGTGAAACCAGTTTACTGAAGGGAAAAAAACACTCACTAAAGTAGTTTTATAACTATTCATACTTGCTTTTGTTAGAAAGACTGAAAAATGTTAAACAAATTGAGGTACTATTTCAAAGTAGCATGCAATGCAATATAAATACCAGGCTATGAAAACAGCTATAAAATTAGTAGTTATCAATGCCATAAAACACATAAATACCAGAAACAGCCTTTGATTAAACCGTTAGGATACGTGCTACAATATAAGAATAATGACAGAGAAAAATGAGCTCATGCAGAGATATTACTATCTGCAAAGAACTGGAGTTCATGTCTTACCCTGGATAAAACTACCCGATCATCTGGGTCCCTGCATTCTACATGCATTCCCAGTCCATACACGGTGGGAATAAAGGAATTGGAATTTTTATCGAACATCTCCACCTTATAATTGCCTGGAAAAATAAAATATATGATGTCACTTCTAACCAGAAAAGACAAATGCGTGAAACAGTCGAGCCATAGCCTATACTGGGGCAGGAGCGAAAATAGTTATCTTAACACAGACTGGCTTGATGAAATGGCCTTAATGGCCGAGTAAAATACTAAATCTTTAAATAGCATTAATGGCCAAACAAAAGATGAGATCCTTTTCTTGCAGGGGTGCAGGAGCGAAAATAGTTATCTTAACACAGACTGGCTTGATGAAATGGCCTTAATGGCCAAGTAAAATACTAAATCTTTAAATAGCATTAATGGCCAAACAAAAGATGAGATCCTTTCTTGCAGCCTATACTGGTGCAGGAGCGAAAATAGTTATCTTAACACAGACTGGCTTGATGAAATGGCCTTAATGGCCAAGTAAAATACTAAATCTTTAAATAGCATTAATGGCCAAACAAAAGATGAGATCCTTTCTTGCCTACTTCCGCTTTACCTGACACATTTCTTTTCTTCCTGCTCTTCTTTGACCTAGCTAACAGTCAAAATGAATTACTACTGTTATTTCTGGATTAGTCCCCTTTGAAAAGCACACACATAAGCCCGTCATTGTCATTCATTCAGTCTGTTTTGTTCTCTTCTATCTTGAGGTGCAGACGTAACTACATTTATGTCACAAAGCATACAGTGTTCTGATCTACTGAGCAAGTCAGTAATATACCTCACAGAGAACCATATATATGAGACCTCATTAAAGGTATAGTAAAGAACACTTTCCCCCACCATTAGGCATTTTGGACCATATATTTTTAGAACAATCAGCACTCGGTGCCTGATGCGGTCAACACCATGCTGGCCGTCATTCCTTCCTGGTGCCCGTTAACACTCACAGACCGCTGTACCGATTTTGCAGTAATTTTCTAATCTGCCGCTACACCGCTGTACCTCATTTTTTGTACTTTGCCTAGTATGTGAAAAAATAAAATGCGTCACAAACTAAAAATAACCAACCAATCGTGGTCAAACCTAATGGTTATCCATCCCAAATGACTTCTTCCATGTGTTTGAATTGGCTTTGTGTGGTTTAATGTGAAACAAAAGTCTGAAAATTCACAATGAAATGAACGACTGATGAACACTTCAACAGGAAAGTGAAGCAGGTCTAGGCTTTTTACAGTCCAACAGGTGATCAATACTTTAGTTGATTCAAACTCAGAATCAGAGTAAGAATTTCCTCGGGGGGAAAAGGGGGAGGGGGGGGGCACATCCCTCAAACAGCTGATGGGTGAGATCTAGGTGGTGATGAAGGTTGGACAATGAATTTGGTATCATCTCGTTTTTTGTTCTTCTTTGCATTCACCAGCAGTAAACTCTGATGGAAAGTTCTGGTTGTTCGTCCACTTCTGGACTGCAGTCCTGTTCCAGAACCCGAGTGTTGTGTGTGCATCCATTTGACAAATCTGACGCATTTGTGTGCAGACTGAAGGTTCCTTGCCTCTCAGGCAGATGCACTCCAACGTCGAAGGAAGCTCCCAATTAGTCGACTCTTACGACATGCTTTTCGGTAGGCAGTGGGCCTATTCTTGTTTTTCCTATAATAGGGCCCCGGAACCCACACAGGGGTTTGTGTCACCAAATACAGATCTGAATTTAAACGACGATGGAAAACATTCAAGAGTGAACCAACTGACTTATCCTTCTTTTTGGATACTTTCTGGCAAAATTTGACAGAGAAAACCAACCTCTGGGCCCACCAATTTCATTCAGCAAAGTCCAACTCCTTCAATGCCAAAAATTTCAAGGATGCCACAGTAGAAGATATTAAGGCTTTTCTTGGACTGATGATCTATATGGAATACTTATGTATAAAGCACTCCGGGTACAACAAGCAAAATCCTGGAGTGTCCTACAAAGACAATCCATGCAAGAAGGCGAAGACCAAAATCTAGTACTCATTTTGCAAGAAGTATCTCTGTGTGAAACAAGGCTCATTCTGATGAATGGATTAGCACACAAAGGTAGAATACTGGCACTAGATAAAAGGCAGACCTATTTTCTACAATGCCTCCAAGTTCCATCTTATTCTAATCACTTGTTTGCATGTAACTAACATTTTTCTGTATCATACTGGTTTTTTTTTTATCTTTAATGCTCAGAAGTCCAGATGATATAGGGGACAGTTATGTTCAGGGCCTGAGGTCTGGTAGGGTTAATATGACTGAATTGACCCAGGGGCCAAGATCATGGTCTGAAAAAAGCTCCATGCAGAAAATCCAGCTGCAGGAGGATTCGAATCAGCTATCTTTGCATCCACAGGTTAGCATCTAGCCGCTACACCATGGGGATATTATAACTTTGACTCACAATATGAAAATGAACACAATAAAAACACAATGAAAATAAAAACAATTACACAAAAATTTAAGTCTTATCACACATAAAAGCACAGACCAGACTAACAGACTGTTTAGAATTGGCCAAACACAGAAGGGAAACTGGGCCCCCAGAGAGGCAACTATGGCTCTTGTCACCATATGTGACAATCTGTGACAACTAACCTTCTCATGTCAACTGACACAGACACAAAGCTAAAATCAACTGCTAAAGACAAAAACAGATACCTAACCACAATTCTGCCAAATTAAAAAAATGTGACAAAATTGAAAATGAGAGGTGACTGCAGTCAAGCTGGTATTTTAGGTAGTTCAGTCAAATGAATAAATAATTTAGATCCTACTGTTAAACCATAACAGCTGAATAGAGGTCCCATTCCAAAGGTACCAGTGATAATATTATTAGTAGTATCAAGAAATTAATTCACTGAACTATGACAAAAAGTAAAAAGCTCAACCAACAATTTCAAAAAATACAAAGGTGATATTTCTGGACTTGTCTTTTAGTTTTTTTTTTTTTTGTCTAAAAAAAATGTAAACTTTATCCCTCACCAATCATAATATGATTGGTAAGTGATAAAGTTGATTACATTTTTTTATATGATTCATATGTAACATAAAGCATAATTAATTATTTACATCAGAATAAGAAGTTTTTTATTTTTTTATTTCTAGAATACTGTGTCAATACTCTCCTTTACAGAACTAGGTAAGTTACAGTACTTATAGTTTAAAATAAGTAACCTTCTGTCACGGGGATTTGGCAAACGGTTGAACCGCTGAAACTCAAAACTGTGCAAGCAACTGCAACTGATTCTGATTCTCATTTTGAAACCAAGCAATCTGAATAATAAAGTCATAAACTATATCAGTCAGTCAAATCAAATTTTACAAAAGCCAAATTCTTACCAACTACCATGGTTTCATCTGGTATTTCTTCAATAAAACATTTCTTTTCTGTTTCTCCGATATGAAAATATAATGCCGAAGACGAATGCAAAATGCAAAGAGTTACGGCTACAATGGTCAACGCCATGTTGGCACTTTAAGAACACCGACACTGCCAGGGTCCGTTATAAAGCGTAACCAAATGACATTATGTTGTAAACGAAACCCAGTAACAGCTATGTTATTGATATAAAGTGAGAACAGAACAATAAATAATATATATATATATATATAAATGAATAAATGAAATTATTATTATAAAAGAGTACAGTTTTAGCGAATCAAGCGCACACTAGACACAGGTTGTTTAAATAGAATCTCGGTATTCCTCTGGATGTTGCTGGAATTATCGTATTCACTGATATCCTGTTCAACCCTCAAGGTTAAAATGAGAAAGTACTATACCTTTTGGTTATGATTTGGAAGTATGATATTAATTATTTTTAGACTGAATGAGAAAGGATGCTATGAGACAAATAGTGAGATAATAAAGATTTGAAAAATAAAAACATATTGCAAAACACAAGATCAAATCTTCATCTTTTTCACGTTCATCTGCTGTAAACACCGACTGGAAGTTTTAATTGTCCGCCCATCATCGGGCTTTAGTCCTGTTCCATAACGTGAGCGTTGAGTGCATGTCCATTTTACACATCTGACATTTTTGTATGCAGACTATTTGTTCATTGCCTAGCAGGCATATCCACTCCGACTTCAAAGAAAAACACTAATTAGTCGACACTTACGACAAGTTCATTGTGGAAGCAGTGAGTCAATTACTTGTCTCCCCCCCCCCCCCCCCCCCCCCCCCGCCACCCGCACGCATTGAGGCCCTGAAACCCACATGTAAAAGAAGATCAAATGGTTTTGGCATCTTGTTAGAACTCAGTGAGAGCAGTTCAGGGGCGGGGCATTAGGAGCAGGCGCGCCGCCACGAAGTTAACATTGGGGCGGGTGTGTGTGTGTG
>CAJHNH020007457.1:218294-265155 GCA_905116865.2 Candidula unifasciata
ATAGATAGATAGATAGAAAAAAGAGAGACAGACAGACACACGCAAATAGACAGAGATACAGAATAAACAAACGAACTAAATTATCAAAAGGTTAGGAATTGGACACTCAGGCCGGTCTAATATTCTGCCATTCTAAACCACCCCCCCCCCCCCCCCAACCGCCCCTATTTTTATTGTACATCATTTCACCCACATAATTTTTAACAGGTGATAGTAAATATTTTCAAGAGCAGAAAAATGTTAAATACATGCCCTAGAATGTGCTCGAATTACACCTATATATCTAATCATACTAAACTTTTGCAACTTTAATAAATCTAGTAAAAAAAAAAGCAATGTTTACACAAACGCTCACACACACACACACACACACACACACACACACACACACACACACACACAGTGAGAAAAGGGGCGAGGAGAGAGGAAGGTGTTGTGTGTGTGTTAGCTAAGTAGACTAAAATGGGAAAAAAATGGACACTAGGAGATATTATTGGAAGTAAAGGGGGCCAAAGTGATACTACAAATATTGTTCAATAAATTTCCTTTGTCATACACAAACACAGGACTATCAGTAGATTACAACGGGTGCATAAAATTTGTGGGACGGGCAGGCGGGCCGACATGAAGTTAACATTGAGGAGGGCCCCCCCCCCCCTTCTTCTCATACTCACAAATTTTCTAAATAAAAGTTAAGTAGGGGTGCACTGTTTTTATATATATATATATATATATATATATATATATATATATATATATATATATTATATATATATATATATATATATACATGTAGGTCGACCCCTGTTCCTCCTTCTCGGTGTTAAACCTTACACTATTATTTTTTTTTTCAATCCATCATGGCGCTTGGTATGACCAAAATATTTTAACTTCAGAGACAAGATGTTATTAGGAAATCTTCCTAGATTTTCAGATATTTTAGAATGTCAATATTTCTCGTCTCCTTTGTCAATGGTGTTTAATCTTTCTATAGCATTTCAGTTCAAAAGTCCCTATTTTCTTCCTTAAGGACTGGGAGGTAGTCCACGACTCACATCCATATGTTGCTACAGAGAAGATGCATGCTCTCAAACCAAAATGCTTGGTTCTTTGATTGGTACTGAATGAGTTGAAGCCTTATGGCTAGTCCAGTCGCCACGAACTGTGCAGGTTAGGATTTTTTTTGCGCCCCTGACAGACCCCCCACCCCACCCCCACCCCATGCTTTCCTTAACAGAGGATCTAACCCGAGCCTATTGCACGAAAGTCTAACCTCCAAACCACCCGACCAGTTCCTCCTCACAAATCAGACTGGCTTATTTCACTGGTGGAGAATATTCAATTATAAATCTCTAGAGTGTGTAGTAATGATTCAATCCTATTGCTAATGTTGATTTTCTATAGAGACAGCATACCAGGCTTCTCCCTTGCCGTTGATGACCACGTTCTAACCACTGCTACAGTAATCCACATTATACAGTCAACCTCTGTTGATTAGAAACTGTGTTTTCTCTGGGACTTTCCCAAATAGTCTTCGGTACTCCATGCCTGAGGCTGTCAAAGGATATTTTCATTTCTTGCAAGGGGTCACACAGAACAGATCTTTCCGCTGGTGGTCCTCGAAAAATGAATGCAGCCTTGTGGAATGAACATCATATACAAACGAAACGTCCTCGGACTAGAGCTTTTGTTGAAGTCGACCAAAGCCCATCCGAGTGTCAGTGATGTTGCAGTTAGGATAGCCATTCAAGGGTGGACAATTCGGCACTTCATCAAGTTGAAGGACACATTAGATAAACAACTTTAAGGAAGAGTAATGAACGTTTCAAGGTTTTGCCGTGGTGTGGTGGTTTCTGAAGTCTTTTCTGTCCAGTCTTCTTCTTAAAACTCTTACCGTGTGAGGTCAGTCGTCAGGTCAGTCTACTTACTTTTGCCCCGTTGACAGCAAAAAGTTATGTTACTGATGTTCTTACTTACCATAATGCCGAAATGGTCAACTGTCTACCTCTTGGTGTCCTAACACCTTTCGTCTCTTCCCTTCAAACATTCCTATTGCCCAATCATTTCGTAAGTGTTTTCCCGTTTATATAAAGGGACTGAGCACCAACCCCCCCCCCCCGGGCCAGGACTGAGCCACCAACCCCCCCCCCTCTCTGCCATTTCCCCATATCTTTAATTAATTTTTCACTATTACAACACAGCCTATGGTTACAGTTTTCGTGATAATTTTAAAAAAGGAGTGGGGGGGGGGGGGGAGAAAAGGGGGGGGGGGGCATTTTTCTACAGAACCATATCGAAAAAAAAAAAAAAACCTTAGGGTATACATTTATACTTTAAAAAAAAATTAAATCTGGAGCCACCATAGTGGAGTAGCTAGAGGGTTGCCTGTGGTATTATGTTTGAAACAGGATAGATGCGGATTTTAAGACAGGCTTGTGCTCCCAGGGGGATCGAGCTTAAAATAATACAAGAAAACCGTCTGTGAAATATGGGCGTCAAATGAAAAGTTAAAACACATCGTCGAAGGCCAACTGATCCATGCTTCTTCCTCTTCCTCGCGATTACCGTCTGTAAACTCCGGCGAAAAGTCCTGGTGGTTCGTCCACTTCTGAACTTTGGCATTGTTTCAAAAGTTTTGCATGGACATCCGGTGTACAGATCTGGCTTATTTGTATGCAGACTACTGGTTCCTCTTCTGTCAGGCAGTTGCAGTCCGCCTTTAAAGAAAACGCAATTAATTAGTTGTCTTCTACGACATGCTTGCTAGTGGGTGGTGGGTATATTCTTGTCCAGACATCTACCCTTCAAATGACGGCTTGGAGCCCACACGAGAAAATAGATCCATACACATAAGGCTTAAGTGAACACGCACACACAAACACCCACACATACATACTTGAAGTATTTATTGTAGGAGGAAAATGATCTATACACATAGGGTTTACTGAACACGCACACATAAACACCAACACATACATATTTAACATATTGTATTCTCTTATGCGTTTGTGTGTTGGCACTTTAAATAGTTAAACCATGTAAAACAAAATAGTAGTTGCGTGTCATTTAGAGTACGTTGCAGATACAAGGGAAGCATTTTTGCTGTTGTTGCTGTTTTTTATTTCACTAGGCAATGTTTATGTAGTTTGCCATTGCCCTGAGTGCTCCGCTCGCAATACCACTGTTGAAACTAACACAAGGCGGCCTTCTTTCAAATCGCCCACAGCTTGGATCGAATTGGACACCTCGGAATTACAAAGAACACTTGTAACGCCTAAGCATCAGATGCCGACAGTTATAGTTCTTCTTCTGCCTTCTATCCACCACAGGAGCATAGACCAGCAACCAGCTCACGCTGTTTTCGGCCAGACAGATTAGGCACACAGGGCTAGACCTAAATTTGTATAGACCTTTCTGCAATTTAGTGGATGATGTGGTCAGCATCACACCGGCCGCCTTTACTTTCCAATACTGTTCCTGGTACCTCCTCAAGACTGGGTCGACCTGAGAGCCAAAGAAATTTTTATAATAGTCCGGCTATGTCAGGACTCGAATCCCCGATCTTACGATCCGACGTCGGGTGTATAGATGCTACACCCCGACCACTCCCTGTACTGACCATAGTAAAAAGTAAAAGTAAGTAAAGGTCCCTTTTCTCCGTCTTTAGGTGCATTAGACGTATAAGGCTAGACCTAAATTGTATAGAACCATCGGCGCTTAGGTAGATTATGTGGTCAGCATCACGCCGGCCTCTTTTACTTTCCAGGACTGCACGTGGTAGCCACTCAAGGCTAGGTCGACCTGGGAGCCAAGTTCATTTTTGAAATAAAGTCCGGCTCCACCAGGACCCGAACCAACGACTTCCAATGAACAGACGAGCGTCTAGCCGCTACACCACGGCGACTGCTTTGCACTGACCAAACCTCATACAAATCCCTGTTCTGCGTTCGAACAAGAACAACTTCTCAACCAGCTCAAGACGTTTTTGGCCAAACAGATCCTGAACTCACCAAACCTCATACAAATCCCTGTTCTGTGCTCAAACAAAAACACGTCTTTGCTCACGTCGTCAGTATACTGTAATATGTCCCACCGAAGGGCAGATAATCTAGAGAAATAAAATTTTTACAATGCCAATCTAGAGAAAACCAGTAATATCGAGCAACTGCGCCCGAGTGGGGACATCTATTTAAACTTGAATAGAAAACAAATGGCGTGATCAGAAGTTACCTTGATCTAATAATCGTTTGCCTTCTAGTTTCCCACCTCATAGAGTAAAAACTGTCTTAAATCGAGCGCTTTTATCAAAATCGCCATTAGCGAGCAGCGCCGGCTTATCACGGACTTGCCTTATTGGCTGGACGATTTTTGCAAGATGCAAAGATGTTTAAAGTGATAATTTCAGCCATCCGCTGCAGTAATCTACTCCGTTCTGATGCTGGTGATATCTCGGCGGTCACTTTAAACACCTATCCCGTCCTTCTGTTTCCATTGTCCTGTCTTGGTCACGGGCATGTCGACACATACAACATTTGGAGAAAGAAGGGGGGAGAGGCAAGGGCTTAACCCCCCCCCCTTTCCATCCCTATTCGTAAGTTTTATGCGAAAGGAACCTTACTGGTCATAATCTAGTTTTAGAGCACAATAATAATAATAATAACAACGTATTTATTTGCAAACGAATACACAATAAATTTGAAATAATTTCAAATTGAATTATAAAATTAATGTCTATTTAATTTATGTACTTGTTTGAAGGGAGCTGCATAGCCTCCTTATACACTTTCTGGGGGAAGAGGGGTGGGGGCGCGGTCCCCCTACAGAAAATACGATAATCGGTTTGGGCCTCCGGACTATTTACTCGCTTCTAAAGAGCCCTTACAGCACCTACCGTGCTTTGCATCAGTTTACCAACAAATTGTGCAGGACCAGCCCATCTATCTGTCTGTCTGTTCACTTCCAATAAGTGCGTGTTCTTATTCGCATAAGATGGCGAAAGAATTTCGGCGTATGTTACTCAATGAAAGTAACCATATATATTGATCGGATACCGAGGAGCCACTAACGGATTGGCTAAAACGCTAGGCTCTAATGCTGGAAACCATGGTTGGGTTTTCTGTAAGAGATGGCGATTTTGGCACATCCGTGGTGACATCACTAACCATTCAGTCTTATACCAGGAGGCTCACAATGCTTTGTCCTGCATCGCTAGAAGTGGTAAACGCCGGAATGTTCCATAATTTCTTCTATTTTAATTTATCCCGTATTTTGTTCTCATCTCTTAATTTATCCCACATTTTGTTCTCATCTTTTTATTTATCCCATATATCCCATATTTTGTTATCATCTCTTCATTTATCCCACATATCCCATATTTTGTTCTTATCTCTTCATTTATCCCATAGTTTGTTATGATCCTTTCATTTATTCCATATTTTGTTCTCATCTCTTCATTTATCCCATAGTTTGTTATGATCCTTTCATTTATCCCATATTTTGTTCTCATCTCTTCATTTATCCCATATTTTGTTCTCATCTCTTTATTTATCCCATATTTTGTTCTCATCTTTTCATTTATCCCATATATCCCATATTTTTTTATCATCTTTTATTTATCCCATATATCCATTTTTTGTTATCATCTCTTCATTTATCCCGTAGTTTGTTATGATCCTTTAATTTATCCCATATTTTGTTCTCATCTCTTCATTTATCCCATAGTTTGTTATGATCCTTTCATTTATCTCTTAGTTTGTTCTCATCTCTTCATTTATCCCATATTTTGTTCTCATCTCTTTATTTATCCCATATTTCGTTCTCATCTTTTCATTTATCCCATATATCCCATTTTTTGTTATCATCTCTTCATTTATCCCATAGTTCATATGATCCTTTCATTTATTCCATATTTTGTTCTCATCTCTTCATTTATGTCATAGTTTGTTATGATCCTTTCATTTATCCTATATGTTAATGTGAGCTCTTTATTTATCCCATATTTTGTTTTGATCTATTCATTGCTCGTGCAATTTCTTCGAAACTCTTAATTTCTCACACAGTTTCTTTCGAACTCTTAATTTCTCCCACAGTGTCTTCTGATCTCTTCATTTCTCTCATTGTTTCTTCTGATTTTTTCATTTCTCCCTCAGTTTCTTCTAATCTCTTCCTTTCTCATACATTTTTGCTTTGTTTCGTTCACCGTTCTCAGACATGGTCTTCTTTGGGGAAGGCTGACAGCATGGCTGTATTGAGACTTGATGAGACACTGAGCTATGTGTGGCCATGAGAACCCATCGTTTTAAATTAAACCAATGAACACCAGCAAACTGTCAAATACATACGCCTTCAAATACACGGACAATGAAAATATTCTGCGTTTAAGTGTTATTAAAAGAAATAATAAAGAAAGCATTTGCAAAATCACATAAATCAAAAAGTCTTCTGAAAAGCTCCAAGTTACAACTGAATAGAAGTGTATCTTGATTTCCCAAGGACAAAACCATTGATTACGACGAATTAGAATAAAAAAAATCTGAAATAATGTAGCCAAGATAATATTAATAAAGTTAGAAAAATTCTGGGTTTAAAATTTAGAATATTTAACCAGAAAACTGCATTTAGATTATAATAGAAAAACGCACTCAAAATATATTAAAAGAAAATTTCACGTGCGAAGAAGAAAATGAATTGTTTGAGACCTCTGAAGACTGTGAGGCCCTAAGCTTAGTTGATTTAGTTGAGGCTGAATTCGGCACTGGCTGCCACTTCTTCTTCTTCTTCTTCTTCTTCTTCTTCTTCTTCTTCTTCTTCTTCTTCTTCTTCTTCTTCTTCTTCTTCTTCTTCTTCTTCTTCTTCTTCTTCTTCTTCTTCTTCTTCTTCTTCTTCTTCTTCTTCTTCTTCTTCTTCTTCTTCTTCTTCTTCTTCTTCTTCTTCTTCTTCTTCTTCTTCTTCTTCTTCTTCTTTTTCTTCTTCTTCTTTTTTGCGTTCACCGGCTACACACTCTGGTGAAAAATTCTGGTTGTTCGCCCATTTCTGAACTTTAGTCTTGTTTCAGAACGTGAGGCTGACACTGTTAACTTAAAATTGGTATTAAGGTTGCTTTCATAATTTATCTTTCGTCTCTTTTTCTTACTATTGTTTTTGTTCGTAAAAAAAAAAAACGTTTGATGGAAACGTTCCTGTATATGGCCCTTCCTTAACCGTATGTGCTAGTTACATTTGTGAATATTCATTCTTCGGTATCATCACAACAGCATTCATCTCTATTTTATGGGTCCTAACACCTATGTCCATAACCTATTTTAGGTGTTTTTGTCGCGCCCTAACTACGGCTACAGACCAGAGGGCGAGTTTAAGCAAGTGATCTACAATTATGTCACAGTGGAAAGTCAAAGTTTGTCTTGTCGCATAAGCTAATGTTATTTTAACGACGATAATTTTGGTCAGTGATGTCCAGAACTGCTGAGAGATAAAAACATGTGTTTGGCAATGCACTCCCTTGGTGTGGTCAACAAGGACTACATTCAAATCTAATGTATCGGCTGAGACGACATTGAAGCAGTTAGGGAAAGATTATTGTCCTGTTGTCTCCTTGTGATGGCGATGTTGTTTTAACGCGGATACACCTGCTGGGTTAGAGACTAGCACTTCCGCACGACTAATTACACGACTGGCGACTGTTGTGATGCTCCCGTTAGATATGATCTTGTGTTCCTAAAAGATCTTCCCTTTGAAGTTGTAGGAAATTGCCGTAATTTCAACTGTTGTGTAAATGATGGCGTTGTAATGATAAGATTATCGTCTAGACTAGCGACGCTTAACTTCTACACATAATAACTACGATTATGTGGAAGCGTATAATTGTGTTGCAGTGTGACCGACTGAGTTCAAACCAATGCGAGTTCAACACCATGTAAAGGCGCACTGTAGAATTTACTGCCTTCTATAGTAACAATACTATTTTGTTGCGGGATAAAATACCTTGGAGGTTGGCGGCTTTCACGTCTGCAAAGACTAACATGTCTATCGACATCACAAGCTTTAGGCAGTTCTGTAGCTCTTAGGTGTTGGCTCCATGTGCGCCGCAACCAAGAAAAATTTTTACGGGGTTAGGTTAAATCTCATATGCCGTTTGGTCTGGCTGTATTCTCACTAGATGGCCCAACCATTCCATTCTATGTCCGTCAATATAATCTAGACATGGTCTAATATCAAATTTCTCTCTAATGCTAGTATTTGTAACTCTGTCTCTTTCTGTGTTGTTAGTAACCTTGCGGAGACAGCAAATTTCACATGTAGTTATTTTCTGTTCTATGCTTTATTCACTGTCCATTGTTGGTTCTGATTTAAAATAAAACAATAGCATATGTTCTTCATTCTTCTTTCTTAGCATTCCGAGCCCTTGAGGTTCTTTGCTGCAGATATCACCCGCCCCCCATTCATTTTTCTGGTCGGCCTTTTCTGTCCAGTTAGTGACACCAAGTGTTTGCTGGTCTGTCTTGATATGATCTCTCCATTTTCTTCTTGGTCTGCCTCGTAGTCAACGACCTTTCATCTCCCTAGTGTACACAGTTTTTACTTCTCTTTCATTTTAAATTCTTTTAATATTCCCCAACAATTTCAGCCTATTGGCTCTCACGATTCCAGTTTTCAGTGGTGATTTAAACAGGTAATGAATTTCGTTGTCGCTTCTCACTCTCCATTCCGCGCTGTTTTGTATCTCTGACGGGTCCAAAAATCCTATGTAAGACTTTTTTTGAAAACCTGTATTAAGGCTTCATCTCGAATATTATGTGTTGAATGGCACATAGATAAATAATATTATGTTTGTAATAATCTTAAATGTATTTATACATACTTAAAAAGAGAACGCGTATACATGGTTAGAGGGAGGCCACTTAACCTCCTGGCGAATTCTCCTGGGATGGAAGCTTACCCCCACCTTCCCCGATAATTACTAGGGGGCAGCGCAACCCTCTTTATAAAAAAAAAAAAAAAACTAGGAATCAAGAAGTCCGAATCCTTTCCAGTACTCATTTGTTGCCGACCCTCTCGTCACATGTTTGCATTATCAAACTCTTTCAGGTGCAGACGTGTGTTACGTTAACCCTCCATCGCCCATGCAGTCACTGCTTAAAATGATATGTGCAGCGTCGTATTTAGACTTGATGAATCCCGATGCTATATAAAGCTCCGAGGCACCTCCTGTTTTAAATTACGCCTGGAAATTCCATGAAACTGGAGGAATAGACTGCAAGACCTAGGTGACATATATAATCGCACAACAGAGCAATGAATGAATGAATTAAATATATATTTAAAAAAAAAAAAACACACATCCTAGCTTCATGGATAGGTGAGTGTTTCCTTTAGAGGTATGCTGTTCCTTAAATCAACCAATGAAACTGAAGAAGAAAGAAACATGGGCGGTGACAGACGTGGCAATCAAGAAACAAAACACCAATGTGGTGAAATGAACGCAACATCTAGGAGAGTTTACAACACCATCGGACAATATGCAGGAAAATAAACAAACCGCAATGACAAGACCCGCACTAGAAACAGCTTCAACAATTTCACGCATGCGCAGTGTCTTCAGAGGTTAATTATAGAGAATCGGACATTATTAGACTATCAATCAGCCCTTATTACATTGGCGGTTTCCGGACAAATTACTCCATTTCCTGCCCTGATACCCCAAAAAACCTTGTGGCTGGCCAATTTTTCCGGTATCCGAGGCAACGCCGAACGCAGTCTTGAGATCGTTGTAAAGCATCCATGCGTTCCCTGAGCTTATTGATCTGGCAGCGTTCACACTTGGGGTAAAACACCTTCAGAAATGTTCACCCTTGATTTCTGGTGGCACAAACGACTGATTACAGAAGTGAATGGGCACCAGCGCCCTGGCACGACACACTGACAGCTCATGGCTGCCTCCTTGTCATGGCTTCACGTAAGTCACGTGTATGCTAATAAGCTGCAGGGCAGGATGTGAACGGGCCGGTTGTATTGTGGGATATTTATGCGCAGCTCTTCTCATGGTTGGCCCGCATCGTCTTGACAACAAAGATGGCTACCTTTAATCTGTGAATAATGTCAAACAGGGAGCTGAAAGGAATAGGAAACGATGTTCGGAAGTCCCACAGACCGCGAACATCTTTCGTCGTTTTCAATCTGAAAGATCAACGTCAGTTTTGATTGTGGCTCTTATGCTTCCCCTGACCACTAATTGAAATGCAGTAACCGGTGACCGTGCAGCGGTTTAATAAAAATTGAGTGTGACACTGAAGCCTGACGACACAATATGTTAATGAAAAACTGGGAACAGGAAATAAGGGAGAAAGTATAAACAAGAGAGAAAGACATTGAATAAACTCAGCTTAGGAAACTCATGTCGGCGTCTGGGGCTTAGGCTTTGCGAGTGCGTTTCGTGATGCTGGGGTGCCAGGTTCGATCCCAGCTGCGGACCTTGCGCTTTCCAATTCCAAATGCTTTAAAGAAAAATATCAAAAAACTAAACCACGTTTAACCTCCTGCTAGCTAGCTGAAGCTGTCAACAATCGCCGGCTATATTTGTGGTCTTGTTTATTTGCTCCACTTTCGTGGCTAAAGTTCTAGTATTTGCGCCGTCTCTAAGCTTAATGATTCTTTCCTCCATGCCAGACCTATTGAAATCCTCCCTGGCTATTGCCGGGGCCCTAATATAACCTAACGGTGGTATCGTACAGTGGTATTGAGAAGCCGACCTCCCAGAAAGGAGTGGCAAACTACTGGAGGCAAATGTGCCTAGAAAAACCACAACAACCAAACAATGCTTAGGTTGGTTCTGCAACGTCCTGTAAAGGACACACAACTAATTTTTATGAAATTCACACAATACGCAACGTAATTATTACGGAAATAGTATTTTTCAAAGTGACCTGACTTTATACAGATACCCAACTAGATATTTTTTTTTCATTTTAACATACCGAGACTTTTTCTTTATAAAGTCCATGCCGCGTTGTGTTGGTAGTCAGGTCTATCCGCAATCTTTTTCTCTGGTGTACTTTCAATCAACTCTGGCACAGATGATCCTCCATGCAATGATGTCAAATTGTTCAGCATCTTTTCTCTCAGTCTCCTTCTGTCTCTCCTCCCCTCTAAATTTCCTACTGCCACAATGTACTCCAGCTTTCTCCTTCTTATTACATGACCAAAGAATAAAGATAGTCTCTTTCTGATGTGGGCAATCAATTATCTTCATGTGTCAGTTTAATTCAAAACACCCTCATTTCTCCTTTCATCTACCCATGGTAATCTCATTATTCGTCTATAAAACCACATCTCCGCAACTTTCACATATTTTTTTTTTACTAATCTACTAACTGTCCAAGAACAATTTCCGTATATTAGGATAGGATTTTTATAGCCATTAAGAATTCTCTTTCTTGTCTCAACTGACAAAAAAAGATTGCATAAAATATTCTTCAGATTGTAAAATGCTGCCATTGCTTGAGCTTTTCGACATTTAACTTCCTTAATACATCTTCCTTCTGATCTTGTCATGGTAGCCAGGTACGTAAACATATCCATTTGCTTGAAGTTTGTCCCATTTACTCTGATGTTGCCTTTTCGAGGATCAGTTTTTCTTAGTAATTCATTACTTCTGGCTGTTCAAACTAAAACCCGTGTTCTTACTTTCCGTTGCAATTATTTGCATCATTTCATACCCAGACATCGAAGTCAAAAACTTTCAAACAAACATTGGAAGTAAATCATCATCATCCTTATCATCATGTTCCGTGCCTGCGTTTGCCGTCATTGATAGCCATCCCACATGTTGTACCCAACCACACGTTTTAACTTCATCTGTCGCCCTCACCGTGGGACGAAGTTTTTTTTTTAAAGCCCCATCCCCGGCTGTAGTCGGGGACCATAATATAACCTAACGGTTGCACGGGGTTTCTGGGACCTTTCCCCGGTTTATTCTCATCCACATGGTGGCAATTTGTGTCACTGGGTGTTAATCTCTTGATGGATATACTTGAGTTGGTTGAATCTCACTCACTCACTCACTCACTCACTCACTCACTCACTCACTCACTCACTCACTCACTCACTCACTCACTCACTCACTCACTCACTCACTCACTCACTCACTCACTCACTCACTCACTCACTCACTCACTCACTCACTCACTCACTCACTCACTCACTCACTCACTCACTCACTCACTCACTCACTCACTCACTCACTCACTCACTCACTCACTCACTCACTCACTCACTCACTCACTCACTCACTCACTCACTCACTCACTCACTCACTCACTCACTCACTCACTCACTCACTCACTCACTCACTCACTCACTCACTCACTCACTCACTCACCCAGCCACACATTACGTCTATGTTCCCCTGTCCCCCGCCCCTCACCCCCACCATCTTTCTAATGTCACTTTGCCATGAAATTCGAGTATTTATCCTTTGTCTTGCGCATGTTCTTTTCCCATTATACATACCACTTGTCACCCACTTTTCAATTATTGTTTTCCATCACGTTCACAAACACCAACCATAAGTTAAGAAGATGTCACAGGGCGTTTCATTAAAAGAGTACAAGCCGGGATTACAAATCGTGGAAGCATATCCTTTCTTTTCAGAATGTCTCCAGAATTATCAACTAGAATATTACAACTGTCTAAGAGGTGGGAAGGGCAGCCGAAGTGTTGAAAGGAAAACAATACGAACAGGATGGACATGCACTCTATCAAGTTTTTTGCATGAATAAAGGCGGAGATTAGAATTTGAGACTGGAGCTTTAAAGATACGAGCCTAAAACTTTGAGACCTGTAGTGGACGTCTAGCTACCTCGGTTGCTAAAGTAAGTATAGTGAGTAAAGTAAAGTACCCTTTTCACGCTTTCAGACGTATCGAGCATAAAAGGCCAGACATATTTTACAGAATAAGCACTTTATTTGTGATGTGGTCAGCATCATGCCGGTCGCCTTTACTTCCCAGGACGAGTACCTGATACCCACTCAACGCTGGTCGACCTGGGAGCCAAGGTCATTTATGAAAAGAAAAAAAAATTGTCGGCTCCGTAAAGATATGAACCCACGACATTCCGATCCACAGTTGAGCGCCTTGTCTCTACATTACTCGTATTCAAATCCAAACGTTAGTAGTTAATTATCTTTTACGTTACAAGGCTCTTAAACCGCCGCATACCCATAGATGCTCCATTTCCCGCGGCATCTCTCTTGAGCTGTAGATGCTGAAATATACTGACTGTTCCCGTAGCAAACTGATTATACAGAGGTCGTTCTTTTTCTCTCATGCTCTCATCCTTGTCGCATCCACTCGTATTATGGATGCAAGAAATGGCAAGTCATGCATTCGAATCTCCTTTGAGGTGTAAAAGAGGCGTAACTATTTTTCAGGTACTTCTCTATAATCGCATTACTCATGGCACATGCAGCAGGGTCTCTAGGCATGTTATCCGCCTCAAACGCTATAAGTTCTGGGTTTAATCCCCGTTAGTTCTCCCCGTGTGGGTTCCGGAGCCCCATTGTGGGCAAAACAAGAACTGACACACTGCCTACCCAAAAGTATGTCGTAAGAGTCGACTGATTAGGGAGCTTCCTTTGAAGTCGGAGTGCGTCTGCCTGAGAGGCAAGGAACCAACAGTCTTCATTCAAGTGAATCAGATCAGTAAAACTGATGCACACGCAACACTCAGGTTCTGGAGCAGGACGACAGTTCATAAGTGGACGAACAACCAGAACTTTCATCTAGAGTGTACAGCTGGTGAATGCAAAGAAAAAGAAGAATCCCCGTTAAGGGCTGGGATTTTTTCACGTGGACTTTGACTTCGAGTAATTCCCCCTGGTCTCTGGGTAGTCAGATTTGACACCCGTGTGCATTGTTGCTCACGTCAAAAAAATCCCTTGGCAGTGAGAAATCGAAAAGAGTAGCCTTATGGAGCTGCCCGGGGAAAATTTTGAGTTAAAAATCTACCCAAAGTATTTCAGGATCCTCGTCGGTGCTACAGAGAGTGTGCACTGTGCTGAGCTTCTTCTGACTCAGACGAGCACTTATGGGTTACACCCGTGTGTCATGATGTTTATCTTTGTTCAAAACCTCGACACATGCTGTAAAATAAGCAAGTGAAGAGAGAATCACCAAGCAGTCACTTAAATGGGAAACGAATGGAATGAATAGGCAAGGACGTCGAAAAGATAGAACGGAGGGAAAGAACAAACTGTGAACCTTATGTGACATAAAACTCTACAAAAGGAAGATAAAATGTTGTCTAATAATAGTTTTTTTTTTTAAAGTGAAAAGGACAAGAGCAAGAGTAATACTGACCAAACCGCCTATCAAATGCCAAATGGTTTCAATACATGATGTTAGTCCTTCATCTGTTCAGACCATTCGGCAGTCAGTACGAGATATGAGCATGCCGTTCTCCTTTACTTCCTATGACACGTTTTGCGCTCATTTTAGAAAGGGGGCTCCATATTCTTGGTTAGATTTTTTGTTTAAATTGTTCACGGCAGCAGTTTTCCTTTTTTTTTTTCCATTTAATGTGAGCTGAGCAATAGTTACAATGTTGCATCTTTTAGGTTCTATTTCCGGAGCCTGTTGGTGTTGTGCGAAACGAATATGCGCACAGACTGACTGGTTATGCACCAGTTAATTGTGAATTGATGCATAGAAAGGTTAATCTGGTCAATGTATTTGAGAACAAGTGAATAATATTGAACGACGAATAAAGAAAGCATCAAGATCTAGGAAGAATGGAGCAGTTAGATGCTCGCCTTTCGGACCAGAGAATTAGGGTTCGAACCCGTATCGAAGTGATTTTTTTTTCTTCAAAACTTACTTTGTTTCCCAGGGTCATCCAGCCTATAAAGGATACCGTGTGATGTCGTGCAAAGTAAAGGTGACCGCCATGATTTTCAACAATTTGCCCCTAAATGCCGATTGGTTTATACAAGTTTTGATTTTAGCCTCATTATGCCAGTTACACCACTAGTATAAATATGGTCCTTTATCTTACTTGATAATAATATTAATAATAATAATAATCATACTAAAAATCATAATTTTTCTTCTTTTGTCATCTCACTGATACCAGGTTGTAGCCCAGTGTCGTGGTTTTGTCGTCTCACTGATACCAGGCTGTAGCCCAGTGTCGTGGTTTTGTCGTCTCACTGATACCAGGTTGTAGCCCAGTGTCGTGGTTTTGTCGTCTCACTGATACCAGGTTGTAGCCCAGTGTCGTGGTTTTGTCGTCTCACTGATACCAGGTTGTAGCCCAGTGTCGTGGTTTTGTCGTCTCACTGATACCAGGTTGTAGCCCAGTGTCGTGGTTTTGTCGTCTCACTGATACCAGGTTGTAGCCCAGTGTCGTGGTTTTGTCGTCTCACTGATACCAGGTTGTAGCCCAGTGTCGTGGTTTTGTCCTCTCACTGATACCAGATTGTAGCCCAGTGTCGTGGTTTTGTCGTCTCACTGATACCAGGTTGTAGCCCAGTGTCGTGGTTTTGTCGTCTCACTGATACCAGGTTGTAGCCCAGTGTCGTGGTTTTGTCCTCTCACTGATACCAGGTTGTAGCCCAGTGTCGTGGTTGTCTGTATTTGTCTTGCGCTTCTTGGGTGGCTTGAGTGATGGTTTTGTTTAACTTTTTGTGTGTGAAGATTTCAGCTACATCGTTTATCCATATCTTTCTTGGTCTTCCTCTCGCCTTCATCCCAGATGTTCTGCTGTAAAAAGTCTCATATGCAGTCGGGTCTGGCTGCATTCTCACAAGATGTCTAAAAGATTTTTTTCTTTGTCTGTCAATATAATCCAGATATAGTCTTATTCCAACTTTCTCTCTCATGCTGGTATTCGTAACCCTGTCTCTTCTTGTGCTATTAGTGACCTTACGGATACATCGCATTTCGCATGTAGTTATTTTCTGTTCTAGTGCCTAATTCATTGTCCATTTTTGGCACTGATAACATACAGTAGGGATAAAGATGCTCTTAATCATTTGCTGTTTTACCGGAAGGGAGACATTTGGGTGTCTAAATATCAATAATACAAAGAAAAAAAAAAGAAGATTATGATGATGACCAAGTAGATGGAAAAAATAACAACAATAATAACGGCGATATCAACAACGACAACGCTAGCCTTCTTTTGAAAATCTGTTTAATACTGACCAAGCAGCCTGGGCAGAAAGCTCTAACTTGCTTTTTTAACTGTCGTGACAATCATATGGACAAACATATTCACTGAAGAAATTAACTATCACATGACAAATAACATTTCTATAGAGGTACCTTGGGGTAGCCGCTGCAGCGAAGCATTGAGTATGCATGGGAGTGCCCAGTGTGCAGTGACATGGATTAGGATAACATAGCACATTTCTGTTCTGCAAACAGTGTAAAATATGCATCTTGTCGATACCGTAGATTGTTACATTTTGATTTCAAAGCTTTAGGACACATGCTGTATGTACTGGAAGACACACACACATGTATAATATACCTGCATACACTAAACAAATGCTGATTTTACTATAAGACACACACATTCACAATAACACATTCACTCAGATAATCTCTCTTTCTCTCCCTTCCCCTCTCTATCACCAAATGTGCGTTGTCCTAAAGCAAACGTTGCTTCCAAAGATCTGTCATCTCTCGCAAACTATAGAAAAAAAAAAATACATCCTTCTGGATAAATCATCCAAGAAAAGAAAGCTGGCTAAGTTCACTCACTAATTTTCAGCTGTTTTTGTATACCACAGGTGATAGGTTGAGTGTTTAGTTTCATGTATCCACGTGTAGGGATCTTGCCCAAATATTTGATGCAGATTATCTGGATACATACTTTATATTCTTTTTGTAGTTTCTATTTCTCTATTGTTTACTCTATCCCACCCACCCCCCACACATATTTTGAGCTGAAAATAGGGTATCCTAAGCAAGTCAGTCCACCCTTCACCCCCCCCCCCTTTTTGCAAAAAAAAAACAAAGATAGGTTGTATTATTATTATCTCTCATTGAGAACTAATATATTTTAAGAAGATACGCCTATAAAAAAGCATATAAACTATATAATTCATACTAATTAATTTATATGTATTTCTCAAGTTAGATTGCTTGCCTTGATTTTACTGGGTCCACTTATGTAGTGTAGATCTATCATCTACTAATGTAGATCTGTATACTTTCCCCGTCAAGATATATGACCTCCCAATTTCTCAGATATCGATTGCCTTACCGAAAGTTGTTTAAGTTCGTATTGGACGTAACGTCAAGCTGACGTAATCAGCCCCAAGGCCTCTATTAAAGACGGTCATACACCGGATCCAAGACCGTTATTTGTAAGATTTATGGTAATCCATCAAACACCTGCCAGTTTGCATTGCACACTCAGCAAAATACTGCACTTGCTTTCTCTTACAGGTGTGACAGCTAGTAAAGGGGCGCCTATCTAAAGAAAACATGGGGCACCTTTAAACATTTTTTAAGGAAAGAAGAATGCGGACAGGGACTCAAATAGCACGAGCCTTATTTAAGTGCCTAATAATACTAGAAATAATAAGCTGAACAGTATATTTCAAATAGTACGGTTATATAAACATAAACTTTAAAAGAGAACTTCTGTATATGGTTGGGAGCTAACAAAACGGGAATTTCCGTAGACCTGTTTGACTCCAATGCTGGAGCTGCCCGTGGTTGTGACATGGTCACCATTAGTAGAGTGTTCTTAAAGTTATACTGTTATCAGGTTTTCCCATTGTGTGCACTGTCAAACAAAAATTATTATATTGTAAAACAAGACGATCTTCCGTCCCAGGACAGTATCTGGTATCCACTTTAAGCTGAGTCACCGGTGGAACCAAGGTCATTTTTGACTCATCGATCATCGGTCCTCCAGTCTAAATTTTGTCAAGGAAATGATTTATCAAATCAAATCGGCATGATCTTGAGCTCACGGCATACGGGTTACTGACTTGTGTAAAAAAAAAATATGAATATAATATCATTTAACCGATTTCTTATTGGTGCGGGAAGGGTCTTTTACTGATTTACCGTGTCAACAATATATATGCGGTCGATCGATTAATTTAAAAAAAAAAGAAATGCAGCCACAAAACTAAACGTTAAGTTCAGCTTTGTCCCCTTGTGGGCTCCGGCGCTTCCAATTCGGGGGCAACAATAAAAGACTTGCTGCCTCTCCAGTCAAGCAAGTCGTGCATTGTCTGAGAGGCAAGAAACCGCAGTCTATGTACAAATAAGCCAGATCTGTAAAACAGATGTGCACTCTAAACGTGATCTCTGGAACATTACCAAAGTCCTGAAGTGGACATACAATCAAAACTTTCAAGCGAAGTTTACAGTTGGTAAACGCGAAGAAGTAGAAGATATGCCAGAAACGTTAACGGCGGAAGAAGGATCTTAAGCCTACTGAACCAGCAATAAATAAGCAGTTAAACAGTAAATGAATGAATGCAGTCACAAAATTAAAGTATCAGCCCAACATTTAAACCCTTTGCGTATCTGTTAGGTAGGATTTTCGAGCTTCAGTGTAACATCAATTTACCCTAGCTGTCAACAGACCATTTACATTATACAGTAATTTTTTGACTGTAGTAACATGTGGGTAGAGGGGGATAGTAAGCTGCTAACAGGTGTTTAAATTTTACATGCACACCAGGTCACAGGTGACTGAAGTTAACTCCCTAGATCTGTCATTATTTACTTGTGATTTCACTTGCCCAAAACCAAATCAGAACAGATCTGAGCGTCTGCGGCTAGAATTTTAATTTCTTTAGTGAACTCTTCATTCCGGACATATTCAGAATCGTCTCACTGTAGACAGCAAGACAATCAGTGTTTGAGATGTCAGTCGTGAAGTGGTCACGCCAGAGACTTTATTTTCTGAAGGTCGTGGGTTGTTTCACGGACGCATCTTTCAGCTCGCTAGTGCAGTTATTACATATATTCCTCAGCTACGGTGTTCATGCTTTGTTCGACGCTCTCGGTGGGGGCTAGAAGTTCTGAGGAGAGTGGCTGAACCATATAGTTCAACATTTGGTGCGATGAAGTCGATCTTGCTAACTTGAACTTCAAGAAACATTAGTATCTGAATTGGTGGAGACACGATCAGATCAGAGGTTATCATTTTTGTATTAACCCAAACTCTTAGTTGTCTGCAACATACACATTCTTACCCGCTGTGGTCAGCAGAGTACATTAAGGGAGCACTTCGAAGAGTTGTTAAGGTGCCCTTATTAAAACTTCTTAGGCGGTCGAGCAGGGGATCTGGGATTTGTCTTGTTGAATTGTGATCCGGAATTCGACTGACAAGGGTTATCGAGCCTTCAAGTAGCATCCGTGAGCGGAAGTCAGCCAGACAGACACATCATCTATCCGGAAACGTACTTCTATCTCACTCTGAACTGTCTGCGGGAGAACTGCTTTCGCGCGAGTCTAGGTGAGTAGCTCTCGGACCTTCCTCTATGTCGGAATCACCTGACTCCTCGTCTAAGTCTCTGAAAAGATCTCCTTTCGCCAGACGCGCCTGTTGCTGCTCCAGATGCTGCTTTCGCCATTTGATTCTTCTGTTCTGGAACCAGACTTTGACTTGGGCTTCAGTTAGACTGAGTGATGAAGCTAGGAAGAATCTGTCAGAAATAGATAAATAATCAGTTACCACTTTAATAATTACCCAAAATTCATACACAACTGCATCTATTTCCTACGTATGTGTCTTTAAACTTATTGATATGGCTAGGCATGAAATCATTAGTGTCCGGACCAGGTTACTTTGTAACTGTCGGGGACCCCAATATAACCTTACTGTTAAAGTGCTTTCTGAGATTTGTACCTAGGGGATTCTTATCCGAATTGTGGCTCTATAGGTCACTAGGTATTCATCGTACAGTATGCGGTCCTAGTGTGTTTCAACTCTGCTCACTCACTCCCGGGTGAATTTAGTTCAGGTAGTTAGGCCCATCCTTGCCTGGTATAATGAGCTGTAAATATCGTTTGAGAGTTTATGTTTGTATAAGATTCACGGTAAAAATGCCAGTCACGAAGATAAATTGAAGAAAGTGATTTCACCAGCCGTTATCTCCGAGAGCTCCAAATGCTAAAGAAGAAGAAAAACGTTATATTTCAGTATATGCAAAACTTAATCGCTTTATAATAATAATAATAATAATAATAATAATAATAATAATAATAATAATAATAATAATAATAATATGTTAATTACGGTACTTTTTCTCAAACGTATTTACTATTAGTAAAGTGTTTCATTATGAGAGGGAGTTTATACGTGTCCTCCAAAGAGACAACATTCGCCCAACCCCCTCCCCCTCCACCCGCCAAATAATATTTTGGGGACAAGAGTGGGGGTGGGGGAGGGAGCTTTCAAAGGGCAACAGCCTGCAGTTTCCTACGCCTATGCACCCAGTAGTATTTGCTATGAGCCTAGTATGTAAAGCATCCGGGTACTACTTACTTATGTTACCATTAATTGATAACTTCTCTGACTATTTATACATTTGTTAAATCGCATTTTGCCCCCCCCCCCTCCTTTTGATAATTTACAATCGCTCCAAGGTCGACCCAGTATAAAAATGGGTACTAGATAATATCTTGGGAAGTAAAGGTAACAGTTTTATGCTGAAAGATAAATGAAGGATTAAAGAAGCTTAATGTAGAGTAGTTGATATAAATGCAGCATTTTGCAAAATGTAGAATATTTATGAAACATTTCTTTGTCAGCTGAGACAGAAAGGAGAATTCTTAGGAGTCCTATAAATTCTATTCTAAGATACGGAAGTTAACATTAAAATTATTTGTTATCGGCAGAGATGTAGTTTTATAAACGAATAATGAGAATACCCTGGACAGATAAAAAGGGAATGAAGATGTTTAAAAAAAAAAAAAAAACAGCAAAATAAATAAATAAATAAATAAATAAATAAACTGATGCACGAAGAGTACCGATTGTCTACTTCAGAAAGAGTTTTTATAGGAATGACGTATACACACCGGAACCTACCAATGTGATACCTTTCTTAAATGTTTGTGTATTCTAGACAAAGCATTAAGGTCTACTGTGTATTGTTTCTGTGATTGTTATTCGACATATGCTTCGTTAATATAAATTTCTGTAACCTATGGTGCCATTTCAATGGTTTGAAATGAATTCTGTCCGTATTCCATAGTTGTGAATTTCAAGCTGTACGATAGACATGGCCAATAAGACACCTTTTTCGGGGGGGGGGGGGGGGCCTCGTTGACCATGTCCTTAGTGCACTTGTATCCATGGCGAGGCGCACACGCCGTCTGGAGGTGACAGGTTCAATTACCGGCACGGTAACTATAGCTTTCGATTTTTATGCTGTCTAGTGTGTTCTTCTATCTTTCTACTTCTTTCTAGGAGTGTCGATCAATACACTTTCTGTTACTTGATTAATTCAATACTTCAGAAAGAGACAATCTACATTCACTGTTCATGTCAATGAAAAGGAGAAGACTAAAGTATAGCGTGACGGTAGGAAAGTTGAAGGGGAGGAGAGGCAGGGAGAGACCGGAAGAGAAGATGCTGGACAGTCTGACATCATGGTATGGAAAACCTTCTGTGTCAGAAATAATTAAAAGTAAGCGAGACAGAGCGTTGTGGATACACATGACTGTCAACGCCACACGGCTTGCACTATCGGGAAGAATATAATGGGAAGGTAATGCGGTTGTCGGGAAAGAGACTACACCATCCAAATAGTTCTGACTGGTCTATAATCAGCATCATGTGCCTGATACGCCACTGCTGTAAAAAGGATCCTGTACTTTATTATGCCATGTTACCATTATCGTTAATATTATTGCTACCGTTATCGTTATCATTGCCGTTACCATTGTTTTTACGATTAACGTTAACACTATCGTTACCATTATCGTTACCATTATCGCTACCGACGACACTGCAAGAGTGCTAACCGCTGCGTAATCGAGACAGAATTGTCCAGAATCGACGTTGAAACTTTCACACTTTCCTAATAATAATAATAATAATAATAATAATAATAATAATAATAATAATAATAATAATAATTATAATAATAATAATAATAATAATAATAATAATAATACGAGCAGATCCGAGTCAAGAAAAGATATACGGTTAGCACACTAGCCACAAACTTCATAAGATGTGTCCTGTGCGAGATTTCCGTATACAAATAACTGGATCAATGGCGCTGCTGTTAATCAGCGAAATCCAAGCCATGAACAGGTTTAAAAGGTTTATGAATGCCCCCGAGCTGCTTGATATGGTGGCTATGCTTCGTTTTGGGAGATGCAGAGCAGATACAGATGCGCAGAAGAAGATATGTTTGTGGCTAGTTTGATAACTTAAGTGTTTTCTTTGTGTTTTTTCCCTGGATTACCATTTTCATTTTGTACATTCTGGTTCATATTGGTGGTATTATGTATGTGCGGATGACTGCTCTCTAGCTGCAACGCTCGCTTGTCGTTTATGTTTGTGATAATGTGAAGCTGATTGATTCTACTTTTCGTTTCATTTGATATCTTTCAAAAAAGCATTCAGTTTGAGGAGTTTGGCTCTCTGCTTCAGCGGGAGCCTGAAGAGAACAAGCAATGAAGATGACAGTAAGGAGTAAATGTTACCCTTGATTTCTTCGGTTATAGTTATCTTTTTTCGCAGCGATAGGACGTCTTTGAATTTCTCAAAGATAACAGAAATAATAACTATCTTTTGGGGGGAAAAAGAATAAATATTATGAACATCAAACAAACGATAGACCTCTCAACAATGTCAGAAGACATCTTCGGCGAACGTCTTTGTCTTTTTTCTTTGGATTATCGTGAGAAAGTTGAAGAAACTCTGTGATCTTTGGCTGCTAAGACGCACGTTTTAGGATGTTTTGACAGAGAGAACAAAAGATTGTGACAGACTGGTCCGCTCAGGATCACCAGTCACAATAACAACCATCTTTCTTTGGCTGCTCAACAACCACTGAGTTATGTTGTCGGCAACCAGTTGGAGCTCAACAACCACTGAGTTATGTTGTCGGCAACCAGTTGGAGCTCAACAACCGGCAGGACATTACATTGAAAACTTTATAAACCTGCTGACAAGTGAGAGCACTCACTGAAGACATGTCGACGATGAGATCATGTGGCTCGGTAAAACAGTCTGGGTCCCGCGTATTCAAGACAAGTGAGGGAAGTCGTAATTCTTTACAGGAAGTAATTGAGTGAAGGGCTGGCTACCTGTAGGGTCGACGTCCTAGATAGATGTTGAGATGGTGAGTACAAGGAGTTGTCATTGACATGTCACCTGGTGAGGGTATTATGAGAAATGAACTCAGTAAATTGATAGGGCAGATCATGTTCTTTTATGGAAAAGGCAGACAGGGGCGCCAGAACCTGGAAGCTCAGACCATATGGAGCGGCCCCCACCCCTTAAGAAATTTTATATATGTATATATATAAAATATATATATAGATATATGACAGCCTGCCGTCAAAGTATATTGTGTATTTGTATGGTATTGTTTGATTTATTTATATGCTGATGAAGGCTCCATAGCCGCAACGTTCACGTTTTGTTTAAGTTTGTTATATTGTGAAGCTTGCTGAATATATGCTACTACATATTTCACTTGACTTTTTACCTCATGTTCAGCCCGCCAGTAGAAATGAAGTATCTTTTTGTTAAGTCACTGATAATCATTGTCTACCATTGTGTATTTGTATGGTATTGCTTGATTTCTTAAGTGAAGTGAAGATTCCAACTTGCAACGTTCAATTTGTTTGTCGGTTATATTGTGAGCTAGTAGACTTTCTGTTCGGTTTTACATATCCTCCTCACGGCCCCTAGAGCCCCCACGTACTTTGATGAGGAAACTGGAGATCGGCAATATACTTGATGATCATGAGCCGTTACACTGTTTACTTGCTGAGATTATTATCTGGGCTCACAGCCAAACAGTGACCGGGTTATTTGTTTCCTCCCTGACCAGTGCGATTCTGGGATTGACTCAACATTGAAAACAAAGATAACTGACAATTTTATATCTCGGAAGAAAAAGCAGCACGGAATATATATATATATATATATATATATATATATATATATATATATATATATATATATATATATATATATATATATATATATATATATATATATATATATATATATATATATATAAATGCCCGGCTCCATAGCGTAGTTGGTTAAACCTGACCTCGCGGCGACAGGGTGACGAACTCCATACCTTTCTGTGCCCACCATGTATTGCTGTCGCTCAAATTCTTGTTCCAGTCTGTCCAACTGTTCTGGTGTGAATATTGTTCTGTTTCTCTTTGACTTCCCTCCGGCTCTTTTCTCCTGTTTTTCTGTAAGGCAGAACCAGACATGTTCAGTCATAAGATTAAAAACTGAACAGCTAGTGTTTGGAGTGTTAAATAACATTCTAAACAACTGAATGGAAAGTGTGAAAGGCATGAAACATGGTGTTTCTTTTTTCAAATGTACTCAACACAGTATCTATAAAGATGCCGGCACTTACCACTAGTGTCTGTTGGAAAAGGAAAAAAAAATTGATGCTTCAAAAGACGCTGGTGCCTTTGCTTGCTACCTATAAAAAAAAAAAAAAGCACTTGCAAAAACAGACATCTTTTGAAGCCCCACCCTCTCTTTTGTCGGGGGCCCTGAATATAGCTAGGCCAAAACTGTTTCTATAACGGCTAAAAGGGGTTTCTGTGACTTCTCCACAGGTGATCCTCATCCGCATGGTGTCACTTTGTGTCACCGGGTGTTTATCGCTTGTGTGAAGTCCTGGTAGGGGGCAACAAGCAAGCAAGCAACGTACATCTTGGAGATGAGATAAGTGGCAGCCTTTATTGCTACAATGGATCTACAGTCTGCTCTTTCTTGTGTCATGCTGTGGTTTTATCCTTTCTGTTCAAGTCAATATTTGTATGTCTTCCTACCTCGCTAGCCCTGATCCTGTGTTTGGGTTTCCAGACCCCATTTTTGGGGATCCTGAAGAGATCCACCGCCCCTCTCCCCCAACAAGCTTATTGTGCAGGGTGACTAATTAGGGGTTCCTTTCAAGTCGAAGTGTATATGCCAGAGAGGCGAGAAACCAACAGTCTGCATACAGATAAGTCATATTTAAGAAATGAATGTGCAGTCCTGGAATAAGACCAACGTCTAAAAGTTGATGAACAACCAGAACCTTCCGCTGCATTCATAACTGGTGAATGGTACGAAGAAGAAGAAGAAGAAGAAGAAGAAGAAGAAGAAGAAGAAGAAGAAGAAGAAGAAGAAGAAGAAGAAGAAGAAGAAGAAGAAGAAGAAGAAGAAGAAGAAGAAGAAGAAAAGAAGAAGAAGAAGAAGAAGAAGAAGAAGACCTGCATCTATGTATCAAATGCCTGCTTCATATTTTTCTCCCTTCTAACACAGATTTTTTAACTTCAGTTATGCTCTTTTAATGTGGTCAAATTTATTGCTGGCAAACTTGTTATTTATATTTCTAACAAAACCGTAACTCCACAATTTCCAGCATCTTGCCATTTAGCACTCGTTCCGGCTTCAGTATCATTCATATCAACTGAAAAAGCGTTTCTTTAGAGGTTTGTTGTTGTCCTTGAACAAGGAGTGGAAGCTCGCCTACAGATCCAAAGTCGTTTCGTCAGCTACCGAATGCTCATTGGCCGGCCGGTAGACGACTTCGTCGAAGGGCGGAACGTATATGGGTCTGTCTCTTCTGATCGCATAAACACAGCAGGAGTCCTTTTTAGGGGTTTTTGGTGGCATGCAATGCCAAACTATTTTAAACGACGCACATAATCTAGCCACTATGATAACCTAAAGCTTCCCCTTCGGGGATGCTGGTTGAAAGTGACGATTTTTTGTAAGAAGAGCAAGTTAAGAAGGTCACTTGCTCAAATCCATACGCAGCCGGTCTTTTTCAAAAATAGACCCTGGCAGATCGCCAGTCTTCTTCTACTGGTAAAGGCAACCGGCGAGACGTCGACCCCCGACTCCCACCTAGTGCCGATTTGTCTAAAAATATTTGCCTAGCACTAAATGCCCAGTACATCGAAAGACGTACAAAAGGACCTTTTTACTGTGCATGAAAAAAAGTGGCCCGGGTGGGGGAGGGGGGGGGGGGAGGAGACTGAAGTAACAAATCAGCTTACATGGTAACTGGGGGGTTTCTTTCGAAGTCGGAGTGCATCTGCCTGAGAGGCAAGGAACCAACAGTCTGCATACAAATAAACCAGATCTGTAAAACTCACCACTTGGGTTCTGGAACAATTCTAAAAAGTCCAGAGGTGAATGAACAACCAAAACTGTCCGCTGGAGTTTACGACAATGTATGCGAAGAAGGAGAAGATGACCCAGCACGAGGATGATAGTTATGATGATGATTATGTGTAATGTGTATATGTGTGTGTGTGTTTGTGTGCGCTTGTGATCGTGAAATGGTTTGTTAGTGCCCCGGCACGATAGGTGTTTCATGCCATTGTCGAAATCAACACAAAGTGGTCAGAAAATCGAATAGGGTATATCGGAATTACGATGTTCTCAACACCCAAGTCGCTGACCTAAACATTACTAACTAGATAAACTTACTTAGGAGGTTTCGCAGGAATGAATTAAAAAATAGAAGCTGTCCATTAGTGTTCACTTGTAGTAATAAATGTAATGATAGGATTGTACTTTTTTACATACTGTATATAAGACTCGCTTGACTGAACATTCAACCTCAGTAACGTGGTTCTCCTTGAGCACGCATATAGTGAAGGCGGATATAGCAGCAGTGGAAAGCAGCGAGGAAATTTTACGAGAACAAATCTGGTGACATACCTCGGAGTGAGGTTTAATCGCAGCCTGTCCTTTAAAGAACACGTTGACCATGTTATAACAAAAGCACGCAAAGGCCTGTCAGCAATTAGGGTCATTTATCATTTTGAAGATACATATTTTTTAATAGCCCATTTATGTATCTTCAAGATAACAACCAGAACTTTCCGTTGGAGTTTACAGCCGGTGAATGCGAAGAAGGAGAAGATGACCCAGCACGAGGATGATAGTGATGATGATGATTATGTGTGTGTGTTTGTGTGTGTTTGTGAGAGTGAAATGGCGTGTTAGTGCCCCGGCCCTCATTCATTCAATAAAACATGTCGCAAATTAATTCAACAGTAGTTCAATCTGTGTATAAATCTGCTCGACAAGAACTGTTACCACTGACCGGCCAAGCCAGCCTCACAAAAATGGGAATTCCCGTTTGAGCTATATGTCCTTTATATCTTGGATCTGGTCGCGCAGTACACACGAGGAGCATCGGCTTTAAAGCGGATCGGCCTGTGTCTGTGTATGCCAGCTAGCTCTGATGAGAACTGTATGCTATCTCCACAGTGGAAGTTGGCCGGAGAACCTACTGTTGTCTTTGGGAATATCACGTGGTCTCAATCTCTTCCACGGTGCACCACTAAAACCACAAGCCACAAAAAGAGAACATTTTCGTTCAAATACAAATATTCTAGAGGGCTCGAGAGGCTTACACCTCTTTTAAGTGTGTAATAATATTAATAATACTAAGTTTAATTACAATGAGCCAAATTGCAATTGACTATAAACAATGTATTTGAAATAATTTGAAGTGTACAAACACATACTTCAAAGAGAACTATCATAACATGTTTTAGGGGGGGGGGGGGGGTTCCGAACCTTCCTAAATGGTGGAGTGGGCAAAGTACCTGGGCTCCCGCGTTCAGGAGCCCTTGACTAGAACTAATCCGGGGAATAAGGAATGCCGGCAGGCTATTCACCAAGTCAGCTCTCGAGTGTGGCATTTCTATAACAATCTGAGACCTCCAGTATGTGCCCGATACTCTCCATCGCGCGGGAAATTGTTCTTTAATTAGTTTACTGCCAACATGTTATAAAGAACCGTCCTGGTATAGCGGCTAGATGTTTGCCTGCGGATCTGAGTGTCGTGCGTTCAAATCTACATGGAGCCTGATTTTTTTTTCAAGCATGATCTTGTCTCACAGGTCCTCCCAGGCTTAAAATAAATGCGTACCAGGTAAAGTCTTCGGAAGTAAAGGCAGTCAGCATGATGCTAACCATATCATCCACTCAGTGCCGATTGGTCTATACAATATAGGTGTAGCACTCTCTTTGCCCAGTATACCTAAAGGCGTGGGAAATAATCATTTACTTTTACAAAAAGATGTGAGAGAAATGTTACAACTTTAGAAGAAAAAAAAAACAAACAAACAACATACCGTTCCTGGCATCGTTGTGGATTCTGGCGAAGTGGACGTTGAAGATGGCGCCGATGAAGAGCCCGATGAAGACGCCAGTGAAGAGGACGGCGTCCCCTGGGATGATGGTAATATGCAGGGATGAGACTGGAACGACTGAGGAATATGGTGGTGGTGGTTATCGACGCCATCATACTGTTGCATGAAGTAAGGATGTGAGTGAGCCACGTTCAGAAAGCGACCGTGTCTTCTCGGGGGGCCTTGATGATGGTACGATGTCGGTGTACTGTGCATAAGAGGCGGTTGGATGTTGTAGTGCCCATTTAATGGAGAACCTAAGTCAATTTTTCGTGGCGTTGAAGCTGCAGATATAACTGGGCTAGTGTTTGAGTCAAATATGTGTTTGTCATGATCAGTTTCTATAGTCGGGAGGGGAGAAGATTCTACTCGATATTTTCTGTCATCTCCTTTTCTTAAGATCTCTTCTATAGTAAACGAAGACTTCTTCTTTGAGGATGTACACACGGGGACTTGCAAAGTGTCTACTGGTTTAGCTACATGACAGAGCTTTGGTTTATGATTAGGTTTAGCTGGATGGGTCTTCGCTGGTTTGTTGGTGGTTAGATTCTCACTGGGTGGCAAGTAGTCGGAGTTACTTGAATATCCATTATACAGCAGAGGGTTGTTTACATCGTGCTGATTCTGTGGATGATGTTGATACTGAGGCTGATGGACGTTATAGTTGACGTTGTTCACACATTGATCCTGGATATAAGCCATGGATTGGATCGCATGTGGAGACATATGAGTAAACGCTGGATGGATATTGCAGTCTGCATGTTTGAAAGGCGTCATCATTTGGACATATTGCCATAACATATACGGCGAGCCCATATCAGGACAAGATGGATTATGCTGCATTATGAACTATCACAAATTCTGCAGTAACACTGAAATATCTAAAGATGTTAGCTGACTTGTCCGTAGTGGTTTAATAAATGAACACTGTGACGTTAAGTTTCCTAGAGACCTACTCACTCTTACGCTAAACTCACCGCAGCTTTAATTTCCTTTGATCGACATGTCGAAAATGAATGCATCCACACATGATAAAACTACAGGAAAACAACGGAATCTGTTAATAAATCGCAGTCTCAAATGTTGAAGATGCAGCTAACTTGACATATTAAAATGCTTGTAGACAAGATCTCCTTGATGTAGTCCAATATAATTTTAGGCGCAGGGTTGCTCGTCGTGGGAATTAGGAGTATTGCACGTCACTTCGGGTAACTACACGTAGGCTGATTACATCCTCATCCTGAAGACATTTGTATGTCCACACGCTGTCAACAGGAGAACCAGTGGGCGGAGTTAGGCCGTATTTCCTTCAATCAGCAGAACCAGTGGACATCTTCTCCAGCGTGACCCGTCAAGCGAGCAACCAATAAAAGTGTCTCGCTTGCCTGAGTTGTTAATTCGATAACTCGAACCAAATGCGTTTGTATAGGGGTCGCCGACTGGGGACTGATTACCGCTATTTGGAATTAGATTCGGAGGAAATGAGACAAGTTCTCCGTCATTTATCACACGATATTTTCAGTCTTTTGTCTAGCGCTCTTGCCTGTGCCAAGCAAAACAAGCCACAGAAGCCCCCCATAGCCGCTCCTCCCAAAGAAAATTACTGTACGAGGAACGGAAAAGAATGAACCAAAGGGGAAAAGTTCAAACTCTTGGCTTTCATGAAATCGGTTCGCGCACTTAATTTTGTCACATTCTTATAGAGGTCCATTGAGAACGCCATACTGGTAGTGCTTGAAGCTTCTTGAAATTTACTGTCCGGACGGTAAAAATATTCCGGCAAAATTGAACTTTTCTTGTGTCATCACTCATGATGTTTTCTGGGGCGGTGTCGACAGAGAATTACTCCAGTTAATATTGCCACAGATATTTATTGTGGGTTATTGTTGTCAGTGTCTCATGCAATAAAAATGTAAATAAAAAAAATCTTGTGGGGAATGAGAAGGGGCTCTTCCTGTATAAAATTGATGGTTGTAACGATTGTTAATATTATTGATGTAAATGGCCGATGTATTAGACACATTGTGGATAATAACAGCAAAAAAAAAAAAAAAAAAAAAAAAAAAAATTCGACCAGTTCTCTTTGATATTTACTTACATTTTTTTTGTCGAGTCTACGTTATGTTTATTGTGTATTGCCAAACATTGCTAGTCGCAATGTGAAACAGAGACAAGAAGAATGATTAAATGAGCTATCTACAGGAAGGGACTGGACACGAAGGCATCGACACAATGAAAGTATTTTTTAAAGACGGCGGTCTCTTGTAAAAAAAAGAAAAAAAAAAAAAAAGAAAGAAAAGCAGGGGTAGAAGGGGGGGGGGGGGGGGGGGGGGCGCTTAGCCGCACAGATTTCTGTATGGGAATCGAGGGGCTTCAGTGTATCAATTGATCAGGCGCCGACTCCACAATGAAGGTTGGTGGAAATGGATCTGGAACACGCTGTTCACTGTGCAACTTTATGCACGACACACAGGGTCTAAGTCTTGTTTGAGAGTGTAATTAAATAAAATCATAATAACTATTAATATGTGCTGAATAGCAAACAGGTGTCTTCTTCTTCTTCTTCTTCACTTCCTCTTTTACCGCTGTGGGTGTCGAGGGAGATATAAGGTTCTGTTTCTAGCTCTTCTGGCTGCCTCGACCATAGGCACATCGTGCTGTTGTAGAGTTTCTCTAATGTTATCCTTCCATCTTGTTCTTGGTCTACCTCGTGCTCTACGTCCTTCTTCTCTTTCCATGTATGCTTTGTATTGTATGGTGTCACAAGGCATTCTCTCTAAGTGGGCAAACCACTTCACCTGCTGTCTTCGTTTGTAATTTAGAATTGGTTCTGTGTCGACTTTTTCTCTTATGATCTTGTTCCTGATCTTATCTCTTATGGTCACTCCTACAGCCCTTCTCAGACATCTCAAACAGGTGTTATAATGTTACATATAGAAGCAAATACATAATGGAGAACTGTCACATGGAGGCAGGGGCGTTTAGCTCTTTTACCCCTTTTTATGGAAGCACTGGAGGGAGGGGGGGGGGAGTGTGGACCCTTCACCACTTCCCCTCCTCTCGCAACGTAAGCTAAGGTGCTTGACCCGTCAGGTTCCAGCGCTATCAGATAGACTACATTACTTTGATACTTCAGTTTATGGAATCCCGGAACATTCAAATAATTGTTATATATAGGGGCTCGAAACTGACAGCTGAGATTCCTTGAGCTGTTCTCACCCCTCCCCCCCCCCCCCAACCCCAACCACCCCCAATAGTGTTTCAGAAGTATGAGGCCGCTTTTAACCACCAGTCCTTGCCCACATGTCCATCTGAGACAGAACGTATTCATTTGGTCAGGCTATATCAAGGAAACCAGTGAAACGCTGACAGAACTCTAAATTGCATAGTTTTGTAACAAAGTTACATTTATTTTCAAGTCTTATGTTATTCAAGTTTTAGCAACTGCCAGTGGACATTGGAGAATCAATAAACGAGTGGAACGAAAGTTAAATGTATTGGAAACAATGCCTGGGGAAAATGATGGATATAAAATGGGAAGAGTTCAAAAGGGGTGAGGAAATAAGGAAAATGTGTCTGAGTAGCCAGTGGTAAGAAAGTTAAAAAGACACAGAAGAGGCCCTATATTGGAGACGTTCTGAGAAGGAGCGAGCAGAGAATCACCAAAGAAGCGCTAACAAGGGAAATACCGGAACCCAGGAAGCTAAGACATCCAAAAGAAACCCTAAAAAAAAGGTTGATGAGAGAGACTAAAGATGCAGGACTGGATTCCACCCATGATATCCACCACTAATTGCGCAGGATAGAACGGACTTTTGTGAGCGAATAGGTGAATCGGTTTTAATCCCATATGCCACAGTCTCTCTCCGCAGAACAGCTAGCTGCCTGCCGAAAGCTTCAAATAGAGCCCGTCCACCCTAGCTTCGGCGACGATCCCTGGCGATCTCCGTAACAATTTCACTCGTGAACCGATCAGCGCAGCAGTGAAACGAACCCACAACCTTAACAGAGCGAGGCAAACGGCTTGACCACTTCGCCAAGGAGACTCCCAACCTGATACTCATTTCAGTCTATGTCGACCTGAGAGCCAATGCTCATTTTGAAAACAATCTGCCACCATGCAGATTCGACCTCAAGACCTTTGGGTTGGCTAGCGAGCGTCCGGCGCTACATCACTTCAGCTCCTTGTCAGTGTAAAGAGTAATTAAAATTGAGCAATTCAGCGAGCAATAATAAAAACAATATTTCGTCCATCAGTTCGCTAAGGTGTTCCACTATCCCGTTCATTTATTCTCTATTAAAGTGTCAGTTTAGTTATCAATGCATATTGATCTTCCTTTTGTAGAAAAGAAGAAAACGGTTCTGTTAAAACAAAGTAACTTCATTTCTGCGTATAAACGGCCATCAGAACTATCAGAAATACGACAGGCCCAGGGTTGGGCAAGCAAACAACCAAAAGACGTGGCTTCGTTTAGAAATCTGAACATTTTCTAAACATGTCAACACCATACAACTTGTTCATAAAACGAAATAACTCCAGGAGATGCTCCATCAAGCGCCAGATAGACACATGGATGGGGTTTGGTCAAAAGGGATTCACTCCTTGTACCAAATAATGTCGTGCCCAGTGCGACGGGGAACTTAACTGGGGGGAGTTGGTCAGTCAATATTGACACGCTGTCCGCTGATTTGTTGATGTTTCAGTGACGTCTGCTGTCTGACACTTTGATAAGCTGGGAGTCTCCGTGGCGAGGTGGAGAAACAGTTTGCCTCCCGCTCTGAAGGTCTTGGATTCCTGTCACTGACACAGGTTTTTATCCTAAACAGCGATAATGTTTATGCCCTTAATCTTAAAGATATGTAAAACGTAAAATTGGAGTATTAGGGCGGGGGGTGGTGTGAAACAAAGGCGGGGGGGGGGGGAGGGGGTGGCGGAAACAGAAACAGCAATGAGAGAGAGAGAGAGAGAGTGTGTGAGAGAGGGAGAGAGAGAGAGAGAGAGAGAAAGTGAGAGAGGTCAGGTATAGAACATGTTTAGAAATACGCAATGTATAGAGAGTACTAATAAGGTTCCTGGGTGGCTTGGAAAAAATAATAAAAGCAGAAGGCTCTATACCAGGAAGGAGGGGCAGGGACCGACCAACACGAAGATGGGCACATGATAAAAGTGACTCCTTGAATATGAAAGTACACGAGGCGGGAGAGCTGGCGAGAGACCCGGTTTTGTTTTTAATGCAGACTGTGATTTGAGAGACGTTTTGCAGTGGGTAGCTTAAAGGTTGCGAACTCCCTTCGTCATTTCGAGGTCTCGGCTCAGTCCCAGCTGCAGACAATTTGGCAGCAAACAGACCGCCCTGTGATGGTTTCAACGTTGGTAATCCAGAGCCCATAGTCCAGAGGCAATAGCAAATTAATCGACGTGAAATTAGTTAACTAAATAACAAACAGTTAACAAATACAGGGGCAGGTTCGGCATCTAAAAGAATAGGGGCCGCTCTAACGTAGTGCCTAGATCCTCGCATGCCGGCGCGAACATCCTGAGTTCCAATTCATACGGGAAACATTTTTCCCCAACCCCCCTCCCCCAAACTGAGCCTGATTTCCAGGCAGATTCATGAAAATATTGGTGTTAGGGAATGTTCTGGAGATTAAAGGCGACTAGCGACACGTCATTAGTTGGTCTACACACACACAAAAAAGGGTTCAGTCTCACATGGACGATAAGCCACTGGCATAGAGAGATTCCATTAGATGTTACTGAAAGAATTCAGAGCAATAAGAAGTTGCTGTAGCGCAGTGGTTGAGTATGTGACTGCTCTGGGTTCGAATCATCATCTAGTCTGTCTTGTTTGTGTGTAAATGATATAGGAATTTCAGGTCGACCCAGGCTAAAATAAGACAAATGTCCAAGGGCTGTAACGATGCAAGCGTAATATTGAGCTCGTATGTCGAATGTTGCTGTGCATGAGAAAAGTCCTTTATTTTACTTTATGAAATCGAAGTCATAGGAATACTTAATTAAATCAAAGTCATATGAATACTTAATGAAATCAATGTCATAGAATTACCTAATGAAACCAAAGTCATAGGAATGCTTAATGAAATCAGTCATATGAATACCTAATGAAATCAAAGTCATAGGAATACTTAATGAAATCAAAGTCATAGGAATACCTTATGAAATAAAAGTCATAGGAATACTTAATGAAATCAAAGTCATAGGAATACCTAATGAAATCAAAGTCAAAAGAATACTTAATAAAATCAAAGTCAAGGAATACTTAATTAAATCAAAGTCATAGAATTACTTAATGAAACCAAATGCTTAATGAAATCATAGTCATACCTAATGAAATCAAAGTCATAGGAATGCTTAATGAAATCAAAGTCATATCAATACCTAATGAAATCTGTCATATGAATACTTAATGATATCAAAGTCATAGGTATACTGTCGCCATAAGAAACATGATCATGATCATGATGATAATGACTATCATAATCATCATCATCATCAGGTTCCACGCTAAACTTCATCATATCTTGCCATGAACGATAGAATGTATCGAATGCTGACATCTTTCCATTCCACGACGATCTTCAAGTTGGAATGACACCCCCCCCCCCTCTTCCCCCCGAGATCTCAGGGTTGTTGTTTAAGCTTTGGGGTTCATGCTTGATGGGAGAGAGACCCAGCAGTATTAGATAATATTCAGTTTCGCCGTGTGGGTTCCGGGACCCTGTTATAGGGAAAACAAGAATAGACCCACTGACTACCCAAAAGCATGTCGTAAGAGTCGACCTACTGGGAGCTTCCTTCAAATCGGAGTGCATCTGCCTGAGAGGCGAAGAACCAGCAGTCTGCATACAAATAAGTCAATACTGTAAAACGGATGCACACGCAATACTAAGGTTCTGGAACAGGACTGCAGTCCAGAAGTGAATGAACAACCAGAGTTTACAGCTGGTTAACGCGAAGAAGAAAAAGATCATATTCGCCACACTGAAGTCGATCGTATGTTCAAAATCTGTGATTTTTAATTACAAATTACCGTTGTTCAGTGAATTCCTGTTGCTGGCAATATGACAGATACAATCAAATTCGAGAGGATCGTCTTCATTACCCCGTTTTTGATGCCATATGGCGAGGTTAACCACATGCCAATAACGTTACACAAATCACGAATTCCGTAGCTTCAGCTACGATACACAGGTTTCTGTAAAAACTGTACGCGTACACTCAAGAGCTCGTTAAAGCGCGAATCAAAACAGCTTTTAAGCACTTCGCCACGGAAAACCCCAGATGTCAGATCTAACAGTGAACCAATTGTCCACCAGACAGGTGTGGAGTTACGCCATTGTCCATCTCTCGCCCACCCTCATTTTGTCTACCTCCGCTCCTTTGCTGTCTTTTAATCCCGCCAGGTTTCATCATCTGACAGTCAATTTGGGAGAGACAGCGGTCAGCCCACCTTGCCTGTTTGGCTGGCATGTTTATATGTTTCCACCTTATTAGGTGTAAAGTGTTTTCCACAATTCCAGCTTGGCAAATGAAATTGGAACATCTCAAAGGAAAAGCGAGAGACGGATATACAATCAGATTGTTACTAGTGTCATCGGAAATGGAACTCTGCGCTTGCTGCCTACGAAGGGGACGGGGCGCTTATGGGAATTCTCGAGTGCTGTGGTGTCGATTCTTATTTTAACATTTCATTAAAACATACAAATTCTGTAAGTTTGAATAGCGTGTCTATGTTTTCACGAAAATAAGACCCAGCCTCAAATTAATTTTTGCTCCAGAAGGCGACTTAGGACTTAAGTTTAGGGAATGTCTCATGTTGTCATGCGCAAAGCTACATTTCTTCGAGTACAAAAGGGCACTTTACCTTCAGATATAAAGCTGAAGGTAAAAAGTAAAGGTGATTGGATCGACTTTATTACACTTGGTTTTATTCCCATATGGCTTAGTTTTTCTCCACAGAACAGCAAGCTGCACGACCTATCTAGCTCCGGTGACGATCCCCAGGGATCTTCGTAAAAATTGCACTCATGAACTGAACAGCGTCCTGTGAAACGAACCCACGACTTTCAGAGCGAGAGGCAAACGACTGTATTTTATAAACCAATCAGCACTAGGTGGGTGATGTGGTTAAGATCACGTCAGCCTACTTTATTTCCCAGGATTTTACCTGGCACCCTTTTGAGTTAAAGTCGACGTGGGTGCCAGTTTCATTATTGAAAAAAAAAGTCCAGCTCCTTTCTAGTTCTCTTGATTGCTCTAGATCAGGGCCATTCAAGCAAGTTTACCCAGGGCCCACATGATGGAAAATAGGGAGTCACCGAGGGCCAATGGACCGAGCTTCAGCAAAAAAAAGAACACGAATACAGTTCCTCTGCGGGCCAGATTAGGATGATCTGCGGGCCACTTGCTAAGCCTCTGTGAGTTAGATTAGGCTCGCGGGCCGCCTGTTGAAAAACCCTTCTCTAGATCCTCCTAAGCCCGACTAGCCCAGCTGCTTTTCCCGGGCAATATTTGGAGCTAAAAATCGACCCAAATTATTTCAGGATCCTCGCTGGTGCTACGGAGTTCGTGCACTGCGCTGTGATTCTTCGGGCTCAGGCTTGAGTTAGAAATGGAACGGAGCATTTATGGGTTACTACCCTTGTGCCATGATGTTGAAAAAAAAAGTAAAGGACCCTTTTCAACTCCTTTAGGCGTATAGGGCATATAGGGCTAAGAGCTATATTTTTATAGACCAATCGGCACAAGATGGGTTATGTGGTCAGCATCACGCCGGCCGCCTCTACTTTCCAGGACCATGATGTTGATCCGTTGTCGTAACAAAACCTTCCAGGCCCGTATTGGGCTCATCGGCCACCTCCCGACGCACATACAAATAACTGCAGTTTCTTGACGGATGAAAGAAAGAGTGGTTATCATCATCACAACAGTACATACGGCCTCCGGATCCGCCGCGTCTATCTGCTTCACCACGGCAGCTCACCTTGAGGTATTAAAAAAAAAATATTTGTACATAAATGTATTATTCAGAGAAAAGATAGGTTCTATACAAGAAAATGGTTATTATCATCAATTTCCACACTACTGCTGTTAAGTAGTGTGGGGAGGACCAGTTTGCGATCCATTGCTTGAAGGGCAGCAGTGGCTATTGTCATTCAGTGTCAATGTAGAAGCTCTTAAACTTTACTGTCATTAATCTATATTCTCCTGTGGCGACCTCTTGATTTCCCTTTAGGTCTTTTCATGTGTAGCGCATACGGTGGTCGTTGGTCTGGCTGCATTCTTACTACATGACCAAACCATTTGACCTTCTGTTTCTCAAGTAATTTGCTGCAGGAGGTTGCTCCTACAGTCTGATAATATCGTTTCTAACTTTGTCTCGGAGGGTTAAGTTGGCGACTTTTCTCAGGCATCTCATTTAGCAGATGTTAATTTTACGTAAGTTAAGCCTTTGATAATATCCAAGTCTGGCACTGGTAGCACAGTGTTGGTATGAATAAGCTGTTTATAATCTTTTTTCTTGGCGCTCATACTTGTGTTTGGTTGTCCTGATATCGGTGTCAGATGGTATATAAGTGCACTGGTAAACTGACCCAATACCATCAAATTTTGCGGCATTTATACATAGGCATTACCCTCTCGTCATTAGGCTTTAGATTTTGTTTTTACAAATACTTATTTATAATTTAAATTATCGTTTTTGAAAGCAATAATGTCAATAATATTATTTAGTTAAATCCATTTATGTACTATTTACTTTTTAATTAAGTAGGCCCGTTTATGTTTCAACGGACGAGAGGAATTCGCCTGTCTGGCTGACCATCTTAACTTGGTCTTTTATTTGGAAGAGGGCATAGGTTACCAGGGTCGGAAGGTCGTGGATTCGGGTCCTGACCGAGCCGGACTTTTCCTCCTTAAAAACGCCCTCACCTCCCAGGTCGAGCCAGCCTCGAGTGGGTACTAGGTGCAGTCCAGGGAAGTGAAGGCGGCCGGCGTGATGCTGACCACACCACTCACCAAGTGCAGATTGGTTTATAAAAATATAGGTTCAGTCCAATGTGCCCATTACTTCTTGAGGTCTAGAAAATGGTCTTTTACTTTTATTTGTTACGCTAGTAACATCCTGAAAAACAATACTAGGGCTTATATCCGAGTTAGGTCTTTTTTTTCGGGACAACACGGTATTACATTGTTTCGTTACTTTAACCCTTACAGCTACTGAAGATTTCGTAACAGATGCTCAAAGTGGCATTAACGAGAATCTAGGACGCACTAGTTTATTAACCGTAAAAATGCGACATTTAGTTGTCCTTCCTTCTTGCGTTCGACTGCTGTAAACTCCGGCTGAAAGCTCTGGTTGTTCGTCCACTTCTGGACTTTAGGTCCTGATCCAGAACTGTATGCATGTTGTTGGTTCCTTGCCTCTCAGGCAGATGCACGGTAACTTCGAATGAAACATCCCCAGTTAGTCGACTTTGTCTACAAGATTATTAGGGAGCGGTGGCTCTACTCACACCCCCCCCCCCGCCCTTAGTATCTTGCACCGAAACCTATACATGAATATTTAACGATTTTTTATCTTCAGTTTGTAGCCAGATTTCTTCAGTATGTTGAAACTGAAGCTAAAATATAACACAACTGTGTGCTTCAGTTGGTACACAATGGCAACGGCTAACCATACGTGTTGTTCTCTTGGGAAGAATCATTGTGACTGCACTAATTAGAGGCCTAACATCATCAGGACCATGACGCAACCCCCCCCCCACCCCCACGAACCACTTCCCTCCTCCGCTGTCTTCTGCGTCGGATGATGAGATAAATACAAACAATAAAGAGAGTTTGACAGTTAGAAACTATGCGGAAGAGACAGATTTATTGTCTTCTTCTTCTTCATCTTCTTCGCTTTCTCCGGCTGTAAACTATGGGGGAAACGTTGGTTGTTCGTCCACTTCTGGACTTTAGTCTTGTTCCGGAACCTGAGCGTTGCATGCACATCCGTTTTACAGATGTGACTTATATGTATGCAAATTGTTGGTTCATTCCTTATTAGGCAGGGGTACACCGAGTTCCAAGGAAGCTCCCAGTAAGTCGACTCTTTCGACATGCTTGCTTTGAAGTCAGTGGGTCTATTCTTGTTTCCCTCCACAATGGGGCTGCGGAACTCACACGGGGAAGAGTAATTATTTATAGACCAATGATAAGAATACCACGGACAGAGGAAAAGAATAACGAAGACGCCTTGAAAGAAACTGACTCGCGAAGAGAAGTGATTGCCCTCATCATAACGAGACATTATACATTCTTTGGTCAAGTCACGAGAAGGAGAAAACTAGCGTTCATTGTGACAGCAGGAGATCTGGAGGTAAAAAGATGCACAGGAAGACAGAGAGAGAGAAGAAGCCGGACAGTTTGACCTCACGCATGGAAAATAATCTGAATCAGAACTGATTAAAAGTACACGAGACAGAAGGTTGTTGATAAACATAACAACCGACACCACATGTCATGAACTTTCAGAATAAGAAAGAGATTTTTTACCATAATGAAACTACACAAAGACAGTGAAGCCAAAACGTGTGTGACATAATTAGGCAGCCGTCGCCAGAACAAGTAAATCAATTCTCAATGCAGAAAGGAGAATCATTCGCTCATGTTCCTTTTCCTCTTCCCCACCTTACCATCCAATGAACCCGAATCAACTAACCCTGTATTACATTTCGTTTCCCATAAATAAACAACTAGGTGATCTTCTTGAATAGCCTCACGTCATCAGTCTCCCCGCCGTTAACAATGACCCCTCAAACACAGACGTCAAGAGAACAACAGTTTAAATCTACACGACAGAATAATGACCGAGGCAATGAAAAAAGAAACAAGGCAGCACTGGTCAGTCGCATTAGACTGCTGACAAGTCTTATGGTGTCATTTCCAACACCGGGCGTGGTCAGTTAAACAGTATACCTGTCGTTGCGTAGTGTTTTTCAATCCCTAGGCTGTAGTAATCCCGATTTGATAGTCGTCCTTTATTATTGTAGATGGCGTGTGCTTTAGGCAAGGTGTATAATTACCGTTCACTGCTACTTGGGATTGGGGTAGTTTCCCCTTTATGGTTGTACTTCTGCCTGAGAATATGTTTCTGTCATGTCGTTAAGTTGTATTGCTATTTACGGCACAAGTTGGGGCACATAATTGAGGGAATTCCCAGCAAGAAAATACATTTTGTGAACATACATTTATGGGAAGGATTTAACTAATGATTTACATGATACTTACATTTATGGGAAAAGAATAAAAATATTCCGTCGACTCAATTTTCCTAAAGTGAATCCCCAAGGTAGGTGGCATCTTTCTTTATTTTAAAGCCCCCAATCCGGCTGTAGTCGTGTCCCGTATTTAACGTAACGTTTGAACGGAGTATCTGGTACTTGTGCCTGAGTGATACTCATCCGAATGGTGATACTTTGTGTCACGGGGTGTAGGTCGCTCGAGTTACGGAATTGGTGGGGTTGAACGACACATGAAAGGACATATTCTGTGCCAGTAACGTATCGGATATATGATTCTAGACTCAAATGGTTAAAGACTAAATACCTGCTTTTGATGTGGTGAAAAATCCTGATGGCCAGTTAACTTTCCAAGATATTATCTGGTACATATTTTATGCTAGGTCTATATGTGGGCACTGGGCGCCCTCTCGCTCCCCTCTCACAATTGTACCAGGCGTGGATCTGAACCCGAAATAGTCAAGCCGACAGGCAAGCACCCAGTCACTACAAATCCGCTGCTGTTGTGTTGCAATCCATAGTGAAGAAGATTGACGTCCGAATAGCGTTTTTTTTTTTTTTTTTTGAAGCATTGTGTGTGAATCTGTCAGGTTGGAGTCTCGGAGGGGAAAAAAAAAGTTAAAAAGCAAAAAATGTATTAATAAATAAATGAAAATTGATTACCTTGGGTCCCTACGTTGATCCGGTCCTAGAATATGAATCAGTAACGGTTCTGGGAAGTAAAGGCGACCGGAGTGATATTGAAAATATCGAAATTTTTCTTCAGTATTCGTGTAAAAACAAATACCACGATTGATATATAATAATATACGATATACTATATATATATAGATATATATATATATATATATATATATATATATATATATATATATATATATATATATATATATATGTGTGTGTGTGTGTGTGTGTGTTTTTGTGTACCAGTGTCAGCTGGGAAGACAGCATCTGACAGTCCCTGACTGACAGCACTGAATGGAAAAAACCAGAAAGAAAACGTCTACACCCTCAGGAAGAAAATGACCGACTAAGTATCTGTAGTGTGTGCATGTTGATTTTCTTGCTCTGACATTCGTACTATTGTAGCCATATTTCGAAAACCTCTCAAAGTAGGTACGTGTTATCATATAAATTAGGTATTTAACTATACATATAAAAAATGCATACGAAAAAAAAAAAAAAAAAAACCTTTGCTTTTTGTTTCATAATTAGTTTTTAAATCTCTATTATTTATATTTTAACTAAAAAAAAAAAAAACAACTCGATGGATTATTACAAATACTAATGTACTGAATGTCAAAATTACTGTAAGCCCCTCTTCCTCCCTGCCCGAAACCCCCCTACCCCACCCCCACACCCAGTTATGGAAACCACTGCTTTAGCCATTGTGCTATTGCCACCCACATCCCCACAATACCCAAGTCTTGAAATATATTTATAACAAAGAGGAAGCCACTCTTCTTCCTAAAACACAATACTTATATTTCAAAGGGCTGTTTTCCTTGAATTTATGGATTAAGTGATTGGTACTGAAATTGACTTATCATAATCATCATCATCTAAACCATCACTACCATCAAGACCACCAGAAACACCATTGTGCTACCACGACACCCCTACAACATTTGAGCCTTATAATCAATTATAAACAATTCTAAACAAAGAGGAAGCCACTTTTCTTCCTAGACTGAACCCCTTTATTTCGCAGGGTTGTTTCCCCTGAATATATTTCTAATGTGGTAAAGTGAGTGGTAAAGTGAGTTCTCTCATTATCAACAATCATCATCATCGCAGCTTTTGCCTAACGCCCTCGTCTGCTAACTCAGATAAATTGCTAGCTGCTTATTTGGTCTCCAGTTTTATTTTTTTTTATTTCTTTTTGTCTTAAAAGGAATTGAAATTGGAATTGGTCTTGAATTTGAATTTCTTTTTTGGTATATATATATATATATATATATATATATATATATATATATATATATATATATATATATATATATATATATATCCTAACAGTCAAAGGACTTCAGGTTACACTGGGCTAATGTGGCCAGTCCAGGTGCCCTAATTATAACTTATTTGGAGGTTGAAGGGGATATCTTGCCTTTCAGATTTGTCAAAATGTCTCTTAACAGACAAGAGGTGATAGAACGGAAGGAATAAACAAAGTTTGAATCCCTTTGATAGCAGGCGTGATTTACAATTCACTTGAGCACTCACATCGGCACATTTTGAAAGGGAGCCATGAAAGCTAACAGAAAATGAAGTCATCCGGAGTGCTACTGGCTTACAGGCCGTTCCAGTCCAAAATATAATGGGAAGTAACAGCACTTATTTTAGGTTTATGTTTAAACAACAGATCACATCATGGCACAAGGATAGTAACTCATAATTGCTCTGTTGTACTCCTAACTCCAGCCTGAGCTCAAAGAATCTCATTGCAGTAGCCCCGGCGAGGATCCTGAAAACAACTTTAGGTAGATTTTGAACTTCAAATTTTGCCCGAGCAGCGCCGTTAGGCTTTTCTCTTCGATTTCAAACTGCCAAGAGATTTAATTGCGTGCGCAACGATACACACAGGGGTCCAATCTTACTGCCTAGAGACCAGAGGAAATTATTAGTCAACGTGAAAAAATTTCAGCCTTCGCGGGTGCTTGAACCCAGGTCCTCCATCACACGAGGCGGACGCCATGTTCCTAGACCACTCACTCAGCCCGATTGATACTGACCACGTCACTCTTCAAATACCGACTTAACCATAAAAATAGAGGTTTAACAACCTATGTGCCTATGGTATGAAAGGAGTCTTAAAGTGAAACTAATCCTATCATTAATCCAAGTCAGCTTGGTCAATAAAAGTTGGTTCTGACCTATTTGGCCAAGGCTAGGCCCTCTGCCACCAAGAGATCTTTGGCTGCCGCCTTATAATATTTTTACGTGGCGAAGCTCAAGGGGTTAAAGCCTTGTTTAGGAGCTCAGTGATATTAACATTCATATGTTTTATTATTATTATTATTATTAGTATTATTATTTTTATGAGTATTATTATGATGCGTTGAATCGCAAAATCCCCCTGTGTCGGTTTCAGGGCCCGACGGTGGAAGAAACAAGAATAGTCTCACTGCCTTCCCAACAAGCATGTCGTATGAGTCGACTAACTGGGAGTTTCCTTTGAAGTCTGAGACCAACTGCATGTGGGGCAATGAACCAACAGTCTGCATACAAATAAGTCAGATCTGCAAAACGGAAGAAAGAGAGGAAGCAGAAAAATAAGAAGCAGAAGAAAAGAAGAAGAAGAAGAAGAAGAAGAAGAAGAAGAAGAAGAAGAAGAAGAAGAAGAAGAAGAAGAGAAGAAGAAGAAGAAGAAGAGGAGGAAGAAGAAGAAGAAGAAGAAGAAGAAGAAGAAGAAGAAGAGAAGAAGAAGAAGAAGAAGAAGAAAAAAAGAAGAAGAAGAAGAAGAAGAAAAAGAAGAAGAAGAAAAAGAAGAAGAAGAAGAAGAAGAAGAAGAAGAAGAAGAAGAAGAAGAAGAAGAAGAAGAAGAAGAAGAAGAAGAAGAAGAAGAAGAAGAAGAACAAGAACAAGAACGAGAACAAGAACAAGAACAAGAACGAGAAAAACAAGAAGAAGAAAAGAAGAAAAGAAGAAGAAACAAAAGAAAGAGGAAGAAGAAGAAGAAGAAGAAGAAGAAGAAGAAGAAGAAGAAGAAGAAGAAGAAGAAGAAGAAGAAGAAGAAGAAGAAGAAGAAGAAGAAGAAGAAGAAGAAGAACATGAACAAGAACAAGAACAAGAACAAGAAAAACAAGAAGAAGAAGAAGAAGAAGAAAAAAAGAAGAAACAAAAGAAAGAAGAAGAAGAAGCTGGGATCGAACCTGGCATCCCGGCATTACGAAGCGAAGCGTTCGCATCGACTTAGCCACAGAGCCGACGCTCAGCGTAAGGCAATGTTAAAAAATCCTGTTGTTACAGCTGACCAAATTGTCAGTTGTTTTGTGTGCCCGGTCACAGCTGCAGCTGCTCATTTTACTTACTGCTGTGGGAAAGAGAAGTGTTCGGAACGGTTGAATATAAAACAACATGTAAGCTCATTAGTTCTACTAGTGACAATAAGCTCCTGAACATTACAATCTATCATCTCTTTATACAAAGATCCCTAGAGTTCTTTCCGAAAGCTGCGGAGTTCGTATTTTAGGCTATGCTTCTGTCGACGTCTGTGACTTGGGCGTTGCGAACGCGCTTCCTAATATCAGGGTACGTTGGTAGATCCCAGCTACGGACAATTAGTCTTGCGTTGGTTTCGACAGTGGTACAGAGAGCTGAAAGTTTAGGGCTAGTGGCAAACTACTGGACGTAAAATTTGCCTAAAAAAAAAAAAAAAAAACCAGCCAAAAAACATCAGGACTGTTTGGTTCTGCAACGATCTGAAAAGGATAGGCAGCTAGTTTTTATTTAATTTGTGTGTGGTCAGAATGATAGCCTTTTCGCGAAGACAGACACATCCCAAGATGATGAAACCATGGTCAATTGGCAGTAAATGTCAACACTGTGTATTGCTATGGGTTACCGTAAACGATGTTTGATGTTTACATAACATCAATATTTCACAAGTCAATAGCACTGGGAAATGAAACATTCGGTAGCTGATCGATAAAACGAAGATGCTAAAGGCATACCACACAGATTGTTACATATCGTTACATACACTACTTTCTGCTCTTCTCTCTGAATGCCAAGAACAGTTTGTTGTTCTGGTCATTCGAGGTTAAATATGTGTGTAAGGATAATAGAGTTTCTTCATGTTTGAATGGTAATCATTATGACTGCATCTTCTTAGTTACAGTATTGTTTCTCCTCGACCTAGAAGTTGTGATGTACATTTTCAAAGTCTACTATTATAAGTGGTGGTGTTTATTCTATGAACTTACTGATGGAACTTTGCATGAACGGACTCGCAACTCTTGAGGAGGTGGTGTTTGTTCCATCAGCTTACTAGAACTTTGCATGAACCTACTCCTGAGGTGGTGGTGTTTGTTCCATGAGCTTACTAGAACTTTACATGAACGGACTCCTGAGGTGGTGGTGTTTGTTCCATGAGCTTACTAGAACTTTACATGAACGGACTCCTGAGGTGGTGGTGTTTGTTCCATGAGGTTACTAGAAGTTTGCATATGTGTCTTTTAGCCAATTAGAACTTTGCATGAATCTACTCATAGAAGTTGTGGTGTATATTCCATAGGCCTACTAGAACTGTGCACGAGTCTACTTCTAGATAGCGGTCATTATTCCATGAGCCAGTTAGAACTTTGCATGAATCTACTCATAGACGTTGTGGTGTTTGTTCAGTGAACCTGTTAGAACTTTACATGAATCAACACATAGACGTTGTGGTGTTTGCTCAATGAACCTGTTAGAACTTAGCATGAATCTACTCAGAGACGTTGTGGTGTTTGTTCAGTGAACCTGTTAGAACTTTGCGTGAATCTACTCATAGGCGTTGTGGTGTTTGCTCAATGAACCTGTTAGAACTTTGCATGAATCTACTCAGAGACGTTGTGGTGTTTGTTCAATGAACCTGTTAGAACTTTGCATGAATCTACTCATAGGTTTGTTTGTGGTGTTAGAAGCTTTCAGATCTACTCCATAGACCTGTTTCAGTTAACCTGTTAGAACTTTGCGTGAATCTACTCATAGACGCCGTTGTGGTGTTTGTTCAGTGAACCTGTTAGAACTTTGGTGTTTGTTGCGTGAATCTACTCATAGGCGATTTGTGGTGTTTGCTCAATGAACCTGTTCGAACTTTACATGAATCTACTCAGAGACGTTGTGGTGTTTTGTTCAATGAACCTGTTTAGAACTTTGCTAATGAACCTGAATGAAATCTACTCATAGACGTTGTGGTGTTTGCTCAATGAACCTGTTAGAACTTTGCATGAATCTACTCAGAGACGTTGTGGTGTTTGTTCAGTGAACCTGTTAGAACTTTGCATGAATCTACTCATAGACGTTGTGGTGTTTGTTCAATGAACCTGTTAGAACTTTGCATGAATCTACTCATAGACGTTGTGGTGTTTGTTCAGTGAACCTGTTAGAACTTTGCATGAATCTACTCATAGGCGTTGTGGTGTTTGTTCAGTGAACCTGTTTAGAACTTTGGCATGAATC
>CAJHNH020007457.1:267509-302509 GCA_905116865.2 Candidula unifasciata
ATACTGGCCATAGAGTATTCCGTTTGTGATATCCCGAAGTACTTTCCTGGATACATAATAGTTCTTTCTGGCGTGTGGCCTGTGGCCTTTCTGGTGTGTGGCGTTCTCAGCTCATATCATTGTCACGAAGAACAAATACTTTGACAGCGCAGCGAAATCGGTTGCCAGACAACGGCGGTAATACTGAAATTATATCCTCGTAATTGCAAAGGTGGAATACCAAATTGGAATGAGCGTAGACTGAAACAAAAACAAAAAAATGTCTGTAGTAAAAAAAAAAGCTATTACAGGAAAACTTGATATCTTTAATGTTGTTATATTCACGTTAACTTTTGTACAGAATTAAAAATACTGGTCAAGAAAAGTAGCTCATTTTACGAGCAAATATGTCATGAAAGAAACTTCGTCTGCATTATAAAAAACAAATCGAGCAAAGGCTTGCCAACAGAGTTTGTCTGCCTGTCTGTCTGTGTGTGTCTGTCAACTATAGGTATCAGTAGATCTGTCTGTCTGTCGGTCGGTTGTCGGTCGGTCGGTTGTCGGTCGGTCGGTCGGTCGGTCGGTCGGTCGGTCGGTCGGTCGGTCGGTCGGTCGGTCGGTCGGTCGGTCGGTCGGTCGGTCGGTCGGTCGGTCGGTCGGTCTGTCTATCTGTCTGTCTGTCTGTCTGTCTGTCTGTCTGTCTGTCTGTCTGTGTGCCTGTGTGTCTGTGTGTGTCTGTGTGTGTCTGTGTGTGTCTGTGTGTGTCTGTGTGTGTCTGTGTGTGTGTCTGTGTGTGAGTGTGTCTGTGTGTGTGTGTGTCTGTGTGTGTGTGTGTGTGTATGTGTGTATGTGTGTGTGTGTGTATGTGTGTGTGTGTGTGTGTGTATGTGTGTATGTGTGTATGTGTGTATGTGTGTATGTATGTATGTATGTATGTATGTATGTATGTATGTATGTATGTATGTATGTATGTATGTATGTATGTATGTATGTATGTATGTATGTATGTATGTATGTATGTATGTATGTATGTGTGTGTGTGTGTGTGTGTGTGTGTGTGTGTGTGTGTGTGTGTGTAGGGAAATTGATCGTCCCGGTGAGATTAAGAGTGACTGGTTTCAATTTCCTGACCTGACATGGAGCGGACTAGAAGCTTTGAGCCAAAACTCACTGACAAAATGATGCGTTCATCCACGAACAAAAAGCTTTGATCTGAATTTTAGCAAAAAGGTATGAGCCTCCTCTGACCTGACATAGCAACCACAGCGAGAGGCAAGAAGTTTGGATAGTGCAAACTTTCGTTCCTGCCATAACTGGAACCTAATAGAGTGTTGACTGTTTGTCTTATCTACGAAGTTTATGTGTGATGCACTGGTAAAAAGTCAACGAATAAAGCTGATTCGTAGAAGGGAACCTTCTGCATCAAAACACATCTCTGAGTTATCCCTACTATCCTGGGAACTCAAGTTGTCTGCGATTGTAGTCCCGTGACTGTTTATTAATTATAAACTAAGACATCTATCTAGCAATGAACTCTGATCTGGGAGCCAGAAACCTCAATACCTCCTCAAGGTTTGAAGTGTTCAACATTAATACCTCCCCCACTGCCCCTACCCCAACCCCCGGAAATATGACTTTATTAACAGTCTCCTAGCACACATTCATCGCCTCCTGACAATATATATATATATGAACTCCAATGGTCAACCCTGCCTTAAATGGGTACCAGGTAATTTCCTGGGAAGTAAATGTAGTCGGCCTGATGTTGACAGCATTACCTAATGAGTACGGATGAATGTATAAAATACAGATCTAGCTCTATATTTACATTACTCCTCAGTATGTGGTAAATGGCCCTTTAGTTTCCTTTACATGAAATCCACAGCTCGTAGTGTCGTTTTCAATGGACGAGCCCTGAAGAAAAAAAAAATTAAGGCCGAACTTTAATTTTTCTTGAAGCGACGCAGCTTGAAAGTAACATGTGACCAATCGACAAATCGCCAAACGTAAATCATTGGTTGACTTAAGCAGTTAATGAGAACCAAAGTCGAGCTTGTTAAACTGAAAGCTGACCCCTCCAGCTTCTCCCGCCCTTTGTCCAGGGAGACTGAGATCATTGTATGTACGAAGTTAGGTAAGTTCAGAGAGCAGCACCACAATGTGATAATGCACAAGGTAATGCACACTTTGCGCATTCTCACGTTACGAACAGAAAGTTGTTGACTGTTTCTTGTAAGGCTCTGCGATATCTTGGCATTGATTTTTGGAATATAGTTCTTGATTTTGTATCGTTCGTGACATTCTCGAATCACTGGTTCCTGCACATCTTGTCGACTTGAGTCGTCCTTGGATAAATGTGGAATGGCACTAGTTGATAGCGACTTTACTATCAGAACTGGCGACTGGTGCCGACTACTGCCACCTTGGACGTGTAGTGAAAGTATGCTCAGATAGTGTTCAGCTTGTCCAGGAGATGCTGTGTTGGAATTTGCAGGAGTGACTTCAGAAACTAAAGTCTGCATTTCGGTGGAATGATGCTCGTGCCAAAGTGGTCTTTCTCTGTCGAACGTGATAGATGGACGGATTGTTAAAGGGTGTGGGGCCGTATCATTTGTTATGTCCACCGTCTGTAGGCATCTGTTGGAACTGTGGTCTTTAGTCCGCATAATGTGCTGATGACTTGTGAGCATGGGAAGCGTTGTTTTAGTGCCCCGTAGTCTCGTTACAGGCGTGTTGGTGATGGACGTCAAAACAACTGTTCCGGACAGTATGCTTGTTTCTGTTAGAGAAACCGGTGACTTTCTATTTAAACTGGGTGTAACCAGACTGCTTGACTTAATAAAATAAATCACTTTAAAATTCAAAACTAGAACAAACACAGCGGAGACAGCGCTAAACGCCCCACCTAAAAAGTAAACAAATTTAGGAAGTATAAGGGGCGGCCTGCAGATATCATTCTGCGGTTTGATAGAACCAATACACATGAGACTAAGAGACCAGCCTAGCAACCAAACGACAACAACCGCCAAGGAAACTGTTCTAACAGACACAAATCTAAACTTAACGGCATTAAATACGGCTTGATAGTTGTGGAACGTAATCAATGCAACCATCATATTCGCTACTGCAAAGGAGGATACAGAACCGAGGGCCAGCATTGTACAGGTCAAGTCCCTTGAGGTCCTTCTCCAAGTGGGTAATATTAGGACAGCCATGAAAATGATATCGTTGACTGTCAGACTGGTCAGGTATATCTTCAAGGAGCTGTTGATCTTCTTTGTTGAGGTCACGACGGCCGCAGCTGCCACGTTGGCTATGATCCCCAGTATTCCAATGGTGACGTTGCGGATGTGGCGCTGCAAGACCTGGCTTTCTGAAGCCACAGAGGTTTGACAGATTGTGAAGTTGGCCGGCAGGGAGGTCTGATTGTTGAACATGAGTGGTTCTGGAGCTGCTCCACCAATGTCTCCCATGTTATCTAAGTGAACTGACAGAAATGATTGAACATTATCAATTAGTGAATGCATGAATCAATAAGTTAATGAATGCATGAATGAATGAATGTGTCAAAAACTGACATCGAAACACTCAGGACATTCCTATATATACTCAGTCTCCTTCTTCTATAGCCATTGAAAGGTGTCAACTATGATAACGATAGTCGCAGGCGATTTAGAAGACCGTCAACATTTCCCCCACCTCGTTCTAATCACTAGTCATAGAAACTAGTTTTGAAAACGATCTTCAAAGCTAACAGGACGCCTGCCTCATAAACTTCTATTGTAGCCAGAGGAGTACACTGCCTATCTCCCGGAAAGATGTGTCCGTTTAACATTCACTAACGTTGCACTGATTAGCTGGATAACATGCACTTTTGTTTCTGTGTGAACTTGGCTTGACTCCTCCATACTTTTTGTTTTGACAACTTTTAATAATAAGTGCCAGTAAAATTATGTTGTAAACTGAACTCACATAGTGACAAGTTAGCATAGCTCAGTGATTCCCAGTTGGTTTTGCATTGACGTGTGTCCTAGGAAACCGGTTTCCAGAGTTCATGCGTGTCTGAACTTAGTTATCGGGTAAACTGAGCTGAGATCCAAATTACATTTTTAAGGTTTATTTGCAGAGTGAACTGAAGTATGTTCAAGAACAAAGTTCAGGATCTCTCATGGATACAAATATCCACTTTTGGTGTGAACTATACTTAATTCTAAGAGACTGGTAGGGTTTCAGAATTGGTAGGAAATAATAGCTTGTTCAAGCAAATGGTAATTAATGAATATTTCCTATATCTTCTTCTTCTTTATCGTGGGTTTGTTAATGCTCGAGTTATTAGCTGTGTTACCTCCAAAAGCCAGCACGTCAGCAACAAGTCTCCAAAGGTTGCCTAAAGTTTGTCCTGGACACCTCTTTACCATGGTCGTGTGTTTTTTCGCAGGTTACGTTGGAGGGGGTAGTTCTGCAGTATGTGCTTATGTGTTTGGAGTGCGGTTTGACTGGGTCAGTGGCCGAATTATGCAGCCTTTATTGTGTGCATGTAGCGTTAAGTCTGCAAAATACCCTTCTTAGCCGACAAACTAGGTGTACTGTTTTCTTTGTATTCTGCTGATTGGGTCGTCTGGATGTTTGCGGTTTATTGATCGGCTTCTTTGAAATGCTATAAGAAGAAGGTAAGTGAAACATGTGGCCGCTAGGAATATCTGTGGAAAAAAGCAGAGTCGATTCTTGACGAACTGATACACGCAGTTGATGATCCTAAGTTGCAGAGAGACATGATCGCCCAAGCCAGTCGACAAGGCATTTGATGCTGGTATTTTATATATAAAGTCGTTAAATAAAGGCATACAGTAAAAGAAAAGAGGGACGTAGAGTTCTTCGTCACCCGAAGAAGAAAAGTAGAAAAAGAAAAAGAAGAAGAAGAAGAAAAAGAGGAAGAAGAAGAAGAAGAAGAAAAAGAAGAAGAAGAAGAGAAGAAGAAGAAGAAGAAGAAGAAGAAGAAGAAAGAAGAAGAAGAAGAAGAAGAAGAGAAGAAGAAGAAGAAGAAGAAGAAGAAGGAAGAAGAAGAAGAAGAAGAAGAAGAAGAAGAAGAAAAAAAGAAGAAGAAGAAGAAGAAGAAGAAGAAGAAGAAGAAGAAGAAGAAGAAGAAGAAGAAGAAGAAGAAGAAGAAGAAGAAGAAGAAGAAGAAGAAGAAGAAGAAGAGACAAAGAACAAGAAGAAAAAGAAGAAGAAGAAAAAGAAGAAGAAAAAGAAGAAGTAGAAGAAGAAGAAACATTTTATTTTTTTTCTGACATTCATTCATTCATTCAGTAGCATGTCCCTCGCGGAACCTCGCTGCCATAACAACCCTCCGGAAAACCTTCCTATCCTGAGCAAGATGTCCTGCGTCTGATACACCCATCTGGAGATCATCTGCCACATCCTGAACCCATCTTCTCCTTGGCCTTCCTCTTCCTCTCTTCCCAGGCATATACCCCTCCATTATTGTTCTCTCTAGACTTCCATGACGTTTCAAGTGACCAAAATATTTCAATTTTCTTTGTTTTATTGTCTTTACTAGCCAACCCTCTTCAATATTCAGCTCTTGAAGTATGGATGCATTTGTTCTTTTCTTTACCCAAGATATTCTTAGAACCTGTCTGTAACATTTATATTCAAATGCATTTATGCGCTGTTCCGCTTGTTTAGTAAGTGTCCAGGTCTCACAGGCGTATGTTGCAATGGGAAAGATGCATGCTCTTAAAAATCTGACCTTTGTAATTCTATCTGTACAATTCCATAATTTTTTCAGTTGTTTTAGTCTTTGAAGAGCAATTGATAGTCGCCGTTTAATTTCTTTCATTGTGTCACCATTGTTGGTAACCAGTGACCCAAGCTATTCGAAATTTTCCACCACTTCCAATCTTTCCTCATTTTCTGACATACGGACATAAATAAAAAAGTAAGCAACATCGCAACGTTTTTCATGAGTAAACAGCAGTTGGATTTTTGCATCATCTATCCAAAGATAGAAGTAATTAACACGTATATGAAAGGTATAATGACAGCTATAGTTTCTGACATCATATGTTTGTATTTGTTGTGTTGAGGGACTGTTTATTCAATTTTTAAAGTGAAATAATAATTAGATCCACGCATGGTATGCCAGGAATATCGGTTGGTGGGCATATTGTTAACTTCTTCTTTTGTCAAAATCTGCTTGTGCCGCTAGGCGTCGCAGTCTATCAGATGATCGGCAACCGAGCCAGGGCGCGCTCAGTCGCTTCATATGCCGTGATGTTATGAAGTCTCAAGTTGTCCGTGACTCCTTCAATCCATCTTCTTCTTGGTCTTCCCCTGCCTCTTGTTGTTTCGATTTTCATGTTGTATGCTCTTGATGCTGGCATCGTTGGTTCCATTCTCATTAGGTGACCAAACCATTTCATTCTTTGCTTCTCAATAAATTTAACGATGGGTATGGTTCCAATAGTTCTTGTAATCACATCGTTTCTCACTCGATCTCTTATGGTTTTATTCGCAGCCATTCTCAAACATCTCATTTCACAGGGGGTTAGTCTTCTCTCATGTTCTTTTGTTAATGTCCAAGTCTGACATTGATAACCTAATGTCGGTATAAAGATTGTATTTATAATTTGTCTTTTTATCTCAGCTGGGACAGCAGGGTGTTTTAAAATTGGGGCAAGCTGGTATGCGACATTGTTGGCTTGTTGGATTCTTGCTTCGATCTCTCTGTCTATTTTACCATTGGATGTAAAGATACTTCCCAGGTATTTAAATTCTTGCACTTGTTTTAGGCTGTGATCTAGAATCTTTATGTCGATGGTCTGTTGCTCTCTACTTATGCTCATGACTTCTGTCTTTTCAGTATTGATCTTCATATGATGCTTGAGGCAACTGTCGTGTAGTAGGTTCATGTGGTCTTGCAGCTGTTTACTATCACTGTGAAATATGCATTGATCGTCGGCAAAGAGCAGCTAATTGAAGTCCTCCTGTTTATCGACATCTGTTGGTGTTATGTCTATTTTATTAACATTGTCCATAAATATTATGAAAAGTAAAGGTGATAATACACAACCTTGTCTTACTCCTGATGTTACTGGGAACCAGTCTGTGATGCCAGCTCTTGTTCTAATGGCGCTTTCACTTTGTCTATAAATAGCCCTAACACAATCTAAAATTGTTCCATTTATACCGTAGTTTTCAAGAACTTTCCATAATAAATTTCTGTTTACTCTATCGAAAGCTTTTTCTTGATCTATGAAAGCGATGTTCATTTGATGTCTGTGTTCTATTGTCTTTTCGCTAACTTGTCTTAAAGCAAAAATAGCGTCAGTACACCCTCTTCCTTTCCTAAATCCGACCTGTGATGGGCTCAGGATCGGTTCTACAACGGATCTAATTCGTTGTTCCAGAATTTTGGCAAACATTTTTCCTACGTGGCTTAGAAGGGAGATGCCTCTGTAATTGTTACAATCTTGCTTATTGCCTTTTCTTTTCCAAATTGATATTGTTAACAACCTGCGATATACTAACGAAATAGTTTGAATTGCTGAAAACTAAACAAAACTGCAAGACATTTTTCATATAATTCTAACAGAAAATTAAAACAAGGGTCTTAGTTTGGAACAGTAGAAAAAGAGAAGTAATGGTAATTACAAAGAAAAACTGACCTACCGAAATGCAACATCAAAGTAAATAAGACAAACTTCAAGCAAGCTGATATGTTTAAGAACTTTGGTACCATGATAAAAACTGATGGAACATGTATTAAAGAAGTTAAACGAGGAATAGCACAAGCTGAAGCAGCATTTTACAAAATGAAAAATATTTTATGCAATCTTTCTTTGTCAGTTGAGATAAAGAGAATCCCTTAAAAGCTCTCGCTCTCTCTCTCTCTCTCTCTCTCTCTCTCTCTCTCTCTCTCTCTCTCTCTCCTTCTCTCTCTCTCTCCTTCTTTCTCTCTCTCTCTCTCTCTCTCTCTCTCTCTATATATATATATATATATATATATATATATATATATATATATATATATATATATATATATATATATATATATCCTATCTGTATATATGGAAGAGAATTATTGACAGTTGGTAGGTTAGTGAAAAATTATTCGGATGCTGCAGAGATGTGGTTTTATAGACCCAAAATAAGAATACAGCGGACAGATATAAAAATAATGATGATGCCTTGAAGGAAACTGACTCAAGATGACAACTGATTGCCCACATCAGAAAGAGACAATCTACATTCTTTGGTCATGGGATGAGAAGGAGAAAACTGGAGTACATCATAATGGTAGGAAAGTCGACGGGGAGGAGAAGCAGGGAGACCGAGAAAAAAGATGCTGGACAGTTTGAAATCATGGCATGAAGGATCATTTGTGTCAGAGTTGACTATAAGCACACGAGAAAGTTGTGGATAGACCAATATCACACGGCACGGACTTTAAAAAGAACAAGGACTGGTTGAGCTAAGGTGTTCACATATTTTGTGTGTGTGGATACTTGACTCTCGTGTGGGGGGATGGTTTGTGTGATTAATACTAAATTATCAACACGAGGAACTCCATTGATTTTTGTGCAGTCTTGCAGCGCGAAACGTATGTAGTACTAGCGAGGTTTCAGCACAATATATTTCATGAAAAATTTGCCCTTGTTAATTCAGAGCAGAATCTTTGCATAGGACTCCATTTAGTTTTTGTTGTTGGTCCATCACAAGGGATGATGGCCTCACCTGTCATACGTTTTCGGTACGCAGGGATTTATGGATGCTTAGAAGGCTAAACTGGTGCGACTCTATGGCTTAAAGGTAAAGAATCCTTTTCCGCGCCATTAGAGGCATTGGCCATACTGTATTAGTCCTATGTTTTATGGAGCAATCGGTACTTGATGAGCGATGAGGTCAACATCCCGCTGGCCGCCTCAACTTCCTAGGACTCTACCAAGTTAGGCTGGGTCGCTTAGGAGTCAAGGTCGTTACTGAAACATTCTGACATGGTAGACTCATACGACAAGCTTGTTGGAGAGGCAGTGGATCTATTCTTGTTCTCTCCACAATGGGGCTCAAAACCCACACATGTAGATGCGGATTATCACCTTTGAGCCCGAGAGAAGCGTCAAGCCACTACACGACAGCTGCTCTACCTCTATGGTTTATAAGTTATATAGTTTCACAGTTCAATTCTGGATATTTATCAGGGTTCTGTTACCACGGGGGCGGTTTAACAACTAGATATCATGGCTTTTAGATAGTGATAGGAGAATCCAATGACTAGTAAAGATTCGGACCTCATTACGTAACATTCTCATGGTCAGCAGAGGATACATTGCAAACGGCCTCCAAGGTGAGGACGACAGGATGTCTTTAGATGGTTGTTATTGCTATCTTGATAGGGAACAACCTTGCGCAGTGTGGGCAGGGACTTTATGCCTGATTGGTTCTTAGTTTTTTTTGTTGTTGATATTTTGTTGAACTGCAGTTCCGACCTCTTCAACCTCCCTTCCATCAACCCTGGAAGATCAACGACTTTGTGTTCCTACTATCGTTCCTCCGAATTTAAGTGGGGATTTGCCTACGAGGTTTTACTCTATTCTACATAGAAACGATTTGCATAATAGAAACCGCGTAATTCAGATTAAACGAATGCTGAAAGTCAGCGAAGCATCAACCAACAAAAGTGCTCTTTAACTGTATGTGTTTCAAATAGCTTACGATGTCAGTTCTGCTTTTCTAAATTTGGACCAAGGGAGGCATGCTAGGTTCGAACGTTTAGATTTTATATACAGTAAAACTTCGTTGACAATTTCCAAGAAATCGACAGTTGATTTCGTGTAGTACAATCACCGAAGTGCTGGCCAAACGGCTTGAATCATAGACTTTCATGCTTAAGACATAGTTTCGCTTCTCGGTCAGGCGACTGCACTAGCCATGCAGCCTGAAATCCTTATGCGCACGACCCCTATCCTTCATTTCACTAAAAGTCGTTAAAACAGACTGTGAACACCGTTCTTTTTAAAAGCTTTTATTAAGTTCGTTTTGATTGTTTGTCCGGTACAATTTTTGCATTAGCTTTGTTTAGTAATAACAAAACATTCCTGCTGCGATCGACAAGGAAGAGATCGTCAAGAGATTGGCAAACAATGCAGAGTGAACTAAATCTCATCTCCTCCTGGTGTGCAGATTCTAATGCTCATATCAACCCTGTGAAGGCCTCAGTAAGGTGGTTCTCCTTGAACACGCATATAGTGAAGGCAGACTTACCAGCAGTGGAAAGTAGAGAGGAAATGTTGACGAGAATAAATCTGATGATATACCTTGGAGTGAGATTTGATCGCAGTCTATCCTTCAAAGAACATGTTGACCATGTCATAACAAAGACATGCAAAGACCTGTCAGCAATGAAGGTCCTGGCTGCCGCTAACACTGAGCAGAGACTGCTTCTGCTTCTGTTCCAAGGACTTGTACTTTCTCCCATCGAATATGCTCTTGCCATCCTCACTGTCAGCCATACTCAGATTGAAAGACTTAAGAAGGTGCAAAATGAAGCAATGCGCATTACTCTAGGGTGCACTGGAGACACCTCTTGTGTAGCAATGAGGTACCTTCTTGACTTCCCTACTATGAACTACAGGATCACGATCTTGAGGGCTCGTGCATACCTCAAAATAAGCTCAGATCTGAAGCACCCTTTGCACTACATGCTCTTCAAGAAAAAGGGCAATAGGTTTAAAAGAGGCAAATCATGGCTGGGTAGGGCAGAGGATGATATCGTGCAGGTTTGCAGCCTTACAGACATCCATCCAGGTGAGGAGTGGATACTAGAGTCTAAAGCGCCCAATCTCACATTCTCCTGTGTCGTGACGCTCGATAGGAGTTGTCGGGAGCAGAATCCAGTTGCTGTCAATGCCGAGGTATGCACGCTTATCAGTGACAAGTCAGATGAGACAGATGTGGTGATCTTCACAGACGGGTCCGTTATACGAAGACACAAGAGTGCATGGGCATTTACAGGTCGCTCTTCAGGCAGAACAGTTAAGAAAGCCAGGGGTGCCTTCTCCATGACCACCAGCAGCATGACGATGGAGGTGATGGCGGTGACACAGGCTTTCATGTGGCTGGGATCACAGGACTATTCCCGCGTGTGTGTGCTGAGTGATTCTTTGAGTATGATCCGGCGGGTCGAGGCAGGCTGGTACGCAGACAGTGGCTAAAGTCATTGGAAAATTCTCCTGTGTGTGCAGTTACTTTCATATTCGTCCCAGGGTATGCAGGCGTTGTTGGTAATGAGAGAGCTGATAGACTGGCAGGCACTGCATTAATTGAAGATGGCCGACCCATGGATCACGCAGACATTGTCATTTCCCTTAGAGAGATAGGACGTTCTGAGGATTTTGGAAGCAACATGTCCACATCACTTCTAAGAATACGCGAATTGGGAGTGAAGATCGGCACAGCCAAGCACGAGAAGCACGCTGGACGCACACGAAGTCTAGTTAACCAACATAGGACTGGTACTATTAACCGCAAGACGCCGATGATTATGTTGAGAGGGGAATCTGAGCGCCTATGGATGTGTCCGGAGTGCTGTTAAGGTAATCTAACTCATAACTAATATTGCTGGGATCACAGTTTTGCTCTAGCTAACAGAGAATTCTTCTTAGCGAGGTTTTATCCACGTACATAGAAACTTGTCTACTTCCCCCCCCCCTCCCCCAGTCTGCAACAAAGAGTATGTTTTGCTAATTGTGTACATTTGTTGTATTCGTAAAAACAGCTGATAAATGTGCTGCTATTCTTACAAATGTTTTGCTATTAGTGTGAGAAGTGGACAGTCCTAGAAAAACATGAACGCAAAATTACAAGATTTGGAATAGATGTAAAAGAAATGCGGGGAGAAAACAAAGAAAGACAGGCTCACCAATAAAGAACTGAGAACAATGGTAAGCACAGAAATTAAAAAAAAAATGTAACAGAAGCAGTAGGATAAAAGAAAAAAAAAGACAAATAAGAATGTATCTGTACATGTTTTTTTTTTTTTTTAAATATTTTGCTGCAACATTTGGAGATGTAATAAGAGTTAATACTACAATTTATTATGCACAAATAAAGCAGCTATTTAAAAAAAAAAGAACACAACTTTACCGCAAGTGTGAACAACCATATATAGCAAGTAAAAATCACTAGTAAAATCAACATCATCGTCATCATCTTCATCACCATTATCGCTGTCATCATCACACCATGTTGTGGTGTTGTGCGTCACACGGGGATAACAGTTGTAGTCTTTCATTTCGTTTTATCGTTAGCAGAGTACCACAATAAGCCGCGCAATATGTACGATGTATCTGTTAGTACTAAAACATACACACACACACACACACACATATGCAAACATACACACACAGACACACACAATTTCCACTGCAACTTAAAAGTTGCAAACGTGCATCGGAATTCCAAGATACCCGACTTGATTCCATCTGCGGGTAATTTGGCAGCATACCTCTTTGCGTTGAGTTCTACGATTAACTATTCTACTATTAACTCGAAACGACCGTTCAGTTGCAATGGAAAAACCGAATTGCCTAGCAAAACCAAACAGGAAAAAAAACAAACTTATTTTTTGTTTGCGTATTTGTTTTGATTCTGCAAAGTATTGTTTAGGATACGCAATTAGCATATTCTAAATATATCCTGAAAATACCTCGTTACACCAATGGCTTTATGTGTTTTTACTTTATAAACGTGTAATCTTACTTATTTCCACTATCCAACAATCAGTGTCTGTACCGACCTTACATTCCTGGAAAAGACAGACAGAATGCTTGTTGTCAAACCGAAGAAATACGCCTCTTCTCCACGCCTTCATGCGTATTAGGCATATAGGGCTAGACCTATATTTTGCAGACCAATTGACAACTGGTCGGTAATGTGGTCAGCATCAAGCCGGATGCCTTTAATTCATATGACTTTACCTGGCACCCATTTAAGGTGGCTTCGACTTGGGAGTCAAGGTCATTTTTCAAAGGAAAAAAAAAAAATGCAAATTTCCAATGCGCAGACGATTGTCACACCACTCACTAAGAGATAATTTTTTTACAACTAGGTCAAAGAATGCTCATACATACATACATAGATACTTGATAGGTATAGATAGATAACAGATAGATGCTTGGCGTACATTTGTTTTCCTAAAGGGACATGAAAGCACTTTTGTTTTAGCTTTATCGTAATGAATACGAATGTTAACAGGAAGAAAGGAAAAGAAACAATATGCAGATGTTAAAAAAAATCCGCGAATTCTATCCAGGGCTAAAATTCCTGAAAAATCAGATGTACTGATTGTAAGGGGCAGTCCTACTCTTAGCGGACAAAACGCAATTTCGTCCTTGGCTGAACGCAGTAAGGGAAAACGAAAAAGACTGCAATAATATTTTAGAACAAAGAAGAACTAACGATATATAGATATATTTTTGTGTAGAAAGTCAGAAATGTCGTTAAATTGTTTAATATAAATGTTTAATCTCTTGACTTTATGGCTACAGAAAAAAAGCTAGCTGGAAAGGTAATTCTTGAGTCTGACAACACACAACAAACTGATTAAACTGTTTTAAGCTGCACATCGTTCACGTCACAGTATATTCGGCGACCTTTAAAGTCACTTATTCCTTTCTGATTCATGCACAACCGTATTTATGAAACAATCTGTCTGTATTATTTATTGTAGACTATTGATCTCGCTGTACAATTGCTGTATCAGGCACCAATGAAACTGGATACAATCACAATACGTTTGTCAATGTGAATTTCGAAATTGCTGGCCAGAAATTGAAATACATCGCCAATGCAAATTGTTCACTATTTTTATCCTTTTGAGATCACATTCTAAAACAAAATCAATACCGTTTGCTGGAAGCTTCAAATAGAAAACTTAATTAAACGGACTCAATGATTTGTTAATTGTTTATTCCAACTGAACTATGTTTTGCAATCTGTTATGAACATTGTTAATTACTGCAGTGCAAAAATGCTCAAGAGGCAGTTTTCACACTGGTGTCAGTTCAAATGAAAGTAGAGTACTTTTTTTGCTTTTGTTTACTGCATATCGTAGACTCCAAGATTTCGAAGGGAGTTCCCGGGAGTGTGCAATATTATAGGGGTCAGGGGTAATATCAGAAGGTGTTCATTTCACAGCCTGACAGCCCAATACTACTGGGCCCTCACGGGAACTCCCCACGAAATCTCGAAGTCCTTGAGATTTTGATGAATTAAGAGAAAAAGGACCGAAATTATTTTATATTGAAGTGTACTGTACAGAAAACACATTTGTATTATATTTAAGACTAGTGTCGACGGAATCTTGAGGGTCATGCACCTTAATTTCCCCCCTCCCCCCAGCCCCCACCAGACACTATTTGGGAAAGCTCTGGCCTTCTTAGGCCATAATTTTGAGAGAGGCTGGGAATTTGCAAGGGAGATAAGTGCTCTCACTATTCATGAATACAAATTTCAGTATTTTATATATATACATGTCATCAACTAAAAGAGATAAAGTCTCATTTCAGGTTTTCGAAAACAGAGTCTTAGAAGAATCTTTCGACCCATCAAAGTTGCAAACAGCGGGGAATGGAGAGTGAGAAGCAACAGCGAAATTGATAATCTATTTAATTCACCATTGATAACTGGCATCATGAGAGCTAATAGACTGAAATGGTTCGGGTCATGACATCTTTCCACACACACACACACAACGCGCACGCACGCACGCGCACGCACGCACGCACGCACACACACACACACACACATATATATATATATATATATATATATATATATATATATATATATATATATATATATATATATATATATATAGTTTCGTCCTTTTCAGGACGAAATTTTTTGTTATTCGAAGCCCCACCCTGGGTTTTGCCAGGGGCCGCAATATAGGCAGGCCATAAATATTGCCAATTGTCTGAACGCGGTTTCTAGGGACCTCTCCACGGTGATCCTCATCCACATGGTGGCACTTTGTGTCATCGGGTGTTTATCGCTTGTGTGATGTCCTGGTGGGGTAGAAAGTCAGTCAGTCAGTCAAATGGTTGGGTATATTGAGAAAATGTCAGATGACAGAGAAGTGAAAACTAAATATACAAGGGGGGTGAATGGTCGTAGACGACGAAGCAGACCAAGAAGACCATGGAGACCATGGAGATAATGTGCAGACCTGGAAACACTTGATGTCACCAACTGGAAAGAGAAGGCCAACCAGAGGGATGAATGGAGGCGGGTGATATCTGCAGCAATGAACTTCAAGGGCTCGGAATGCTGAAGAAGAAGAAGATATACATGTTATATTATTTCAAATATACTCTTATATTTAATTGTCATTTAGCATATGCCATGATCATTATGCAATTATAGAAGGCTTTAGTATTATGGAGCCACGTACCCTAAAGAGGGCACTGAGAGATGCCCCTGTCATGTTTTATTCGTGTTGACGCCCCTGTTTCACACCAACATGTGTCTCTAAATCCTGTTTTAATGAACAATGATGTATTATTTTGTCGGACTGGATGTACTTCAGGTTTGTCAGCGCAGGTAAACATGAATGGCTTTCATTTGACTGATGCTGTATTCAATTGTCCAACTGATTTCTGTTGTTAGCAGTAGGTACGCATTTGCTTAAAAGTGTACTCACGCTTCGTTTGGTGCAACAAACATTTCAAAAAATGTGTCATGACACGTGTAACATATTTATAACATTGTCACTGTAATCATTTATGTTTATTTTTGAAGAAAAAAAAACACACACACATACACACAGACACACACACACAGGTAGGATAATTTTAATGATAGACAATAATTTAAATTTAAATCAGAACATGAATACCTACCCATCCAGGACAGCCCACATACTGTGAAAACCCATTAAAGTTGTGCGCCATGTTCCCAGTAAAGGTTGACTGTAGTAACCACTGCTGTTGTTGGGTCTATTTCGTCACGTCTGGCTGTTGTGTGGTTTTTACGTCCAGTCGTTTGCCATTGCTTCCTGGACGGTCGGCTTTCTCGATACCACTGTCGAAACCAACGCAAGGCGTATGTCCCGCAGCTGGGATCGAACCCGGCATACCGGCATTACGAAGCGTTCGCATCGACTTAGATAAAGAGCCCACAATAGTCAATGCCTAAGGAGATTTATGAACATCAAACAAGATGAATTCCAGAACGGCGAAGAAATAAGACAAATGTCTGCACAACCACTGGTATAAAGTTACAAGAAGATGATGATTTATTAATATCAGCATGCTGGCCCCCTTTACTTCCCATGGTTTTTCCTGATATCCATTTTAGGTTGGATCTCCCTGAAAGCCAAGGTCAGTTAATAAAAATAATCCTCATTGTGAATGTGAATCCACGACTTTTGGGTCGACAGATAGGTATCTAGCCACTCTCTGTCATGGTTTCCATACACGTGACTACTCCTGATGTTGTTCACATTTCAGAGAAGGATAGATTCTGATCCATTACCCAAGCGTCCGGGGAGTAAACTAAAGCTGTTGTTTTGTTATTTCCTCTGTTTTTTTACCAGACAAACAATTCTAACATGATGAGATGAGCCAGATCTGATCAAGTAACCAACACTGTGAGACGAGCCAGACCTGATCAAGTAACCAACGCTGTGAGACGAGCCAGACCTGATCAAGTAACCAACACTGTGAGACGAGCCAGACCTGATCAAGTAACCAACGCTGTGAGATGAATCAGACCTGATCAAGTAACCAACGCTATGAGATGAATCAGACCTGATCCAGTAACCAAAGATGTGAGATGATTTAGACCTTATCAAGTAACCAACGCTGTGAGATGAATTAGACCTGATCAATTAACCAACACTGTGAGACGAGCCAGACCTGATCAAGTAACAAACGCTGTGAGATGAATTAGACCTGATCAAGTAACCAGCGCTGTGAGATGAATCAGACCTGATCAAGTAACCAACGCCGTGAGATGAATCAGACCGGCTCAAACCAAAGATTTCTACACGGCGTTATAATCTCTGATCTACTCCACTTCTTTTATCTTCTAATTGGCTGAGTTGTTCATGGAGAAGCATGTCAGCTTTAGTCTCCTAGCCCTTACCCACACAGGACTGCAGGTTGTATCTGGCTGGTGTAACCATTATGGGTGCCCTAATTATAACTACTTTGGAGGCTGAACGAGGTATTCAGTATCTGACTTGTTGGTTTGCCATCCAGACTTAGATTGTTTACTCTCAGGATGTTAAGATAAACTTTAGGAAACTGCCCAGAGAGGATAAACTCTTTAATGTCATGTAGTCATATCTGATTTTGTCGCAGAACTCTTCTTGTGTTCCATGTTAACTCTTTTGAGTCAACTCTTTTGAGTCCCAAGGAATGCATCGTATGTTACAAGTTCCTACGTAGAAGCCAAGAGAACACATGATGCGCTGATTGTATGACTCTCCTTACTACCCATTGGGCCTGAGATGCTAAACCTTCTGAGACTTAGAGAGTAAAGTTATTAATCTATTTAGCCATGATAAGAATAATCTTTGTAATAGCATTCAAGCAAAATCATTGTTAATAATATAATGACATCTCCTGGTGTGAGTTCTAGGGCCCTGTTATAGCGAGAACAAGAATAGACCCACTGCCTACCCAAAAGCATGTCGTAAGAGTCGACTAATTTGGAGCTTCCTTCAAAGTCGAAGTGCATCTGCCCGAGAGGCAGGGAACCAGAAGTCTGTATACAAATGAGTCAGATCTGTAAAACGGATCCACATACAACACTTAGGTTTTGGAACAGGAATGCAGTCCAGAAGTAGATGAACAAGCAAAACTTTCCGCCAGAGTTTACAGCTGGTGAACACAAAGAAGAAGAAGAAGAAGAAGAAGAAAGATAATGACAGCTACTATTGTTAGATATAGTACTGACTGCTGTGAGTGATGCTTCATCAGATAAATTATGTATACAGCATAGACCAGGGCGGCTCAACTAAGTTGACTCAGGGTCCAAGATGTTCAAAATGGCTATGATCACGGGATAGATACCCCAGCCCCAGGCATGAGAAGATCATTAATACATTACAGTTTACAATGATTCGCAGGTCATTTGCAACGCCTCAGAAGGCCAAATCTGTCCTGCTGGCCGCCAGTTGAATAGCCCTGATGTAGACTATGTGCGCTAGATAGTTTATGTCTGAGAGCAAGTGTCACATGAAAATCTAAACAAAACTAATTATATGAAAATTCCATTGTATTTTTTTTTATTTATGTGTTTTAATTATAAAATGTGAATATGGGTTTTTAGAAAAACACAGTTCTCCTGACTTTAAAGCAGGGGTATGAGAATCCTACTGTGGAAGATAATGTAACTTCAACACATAGTGCAGTGATTGCCAAAATGTGCACCGCAGAGCCCCAGGAAGCCGCGACCTCTTCACCGAGGCGCTGTGAAATATTCGAACATACACGGGTTTAATTGTTTTTTAATATCTTTTACATACGAAAAGTCATACTTTTACTTATGTAAGGGCGTCGTCAAAATTTGTTTATTGGAAAAAAAAAAGGCGCTGCAACAAAGAGAAGTTTGGGAAACACTGACATAGTGTTCCCACAGACATTAGTGGTAACCTCCTTGTTGCGTGTTAGTGACAGTAAACACAGAAACAGACGCACAATTGTTCATATACCTCTAGGTGAAAGTTAATGTCACCGTTCTGGAGTTCCTGAAAGTAAATATCACAGTGCTAGAGTTTGTAAGTACATGTCACAGTGCTATAGAGTCTGCAAGTGCATGACACAGTGCTAGAGTGTCTAAAAGTGAATGTCACAGTGATAGAGTACCTGCAATTGAATGTCTCAGTCACAGAGTGCATCAAAGTGAATATCACAGGGCTAGAGTGCTAGCAAGAGATGAAACAGAGGTGGCTACAGTCGAGCGGGTAGCAAGAGCTATAGTACAGTAAACACCTCCTAAGTTCAGGAAACTCAATGGCAGTGGAAAAAATGGGGCGGGGGGGGGGGGGGGGGGGTTCTATTTGAGTACTACTGCAACTCTAGATCCTGCCTGCTACTGCTTCTGCTGATGATGTTGCTGCTGCCACTACTGTATCATTTATATTTTATTTCGCAGCACCTTTGCTATTCCTAAATTTCGTAAAATATTCCTATAACCTCCCCGCCCCCCCCCCCCTCTCTGGAAGATGGGGACGGAGCGCTTATGAGAATACCTTGAGTGTTGTGAATCAGTTCTGGAATCAACGCATCTCAAAACACGATAATCCCCTGGTAAAAATCGCCACAAGTGGCCACGCTAAAGAAATATAGTGAATTCAGAGCAATAGGAAAACCCCGCAAACAGGGGGGCAAAAATTGGTAGGAAATAGAGTTGTCTAGAGAAACCAGGATCAGCTCATGCACCACATACCCAGTTGGCATCTTTCTGTATTTCTAGACGACAGTGTTATGTTGTGCTTAATGAAGGCATGAGACTCACAGCCCATGGCCATGGCAATATGACTAGAAAGATCTGTCAACGTTAAGAAAAGTCTTCTACCCTTAGAGCATGGTATTAAAGTGATGGCAACAATTGTTCTGAAACCCAATGCTCTAAAAGAACATACACAAGAACCTTATATCTGCTTTCAACACTTTGATGAGGCAACTGAAGGGAGACGAAAATATAGAAGAAGAACAAGGATAGTTGAATATAAGTTCTGGGTATATTTCTTTTCTTGTTTTCTCTGTTTGCTGTAGGAAGCATAGTCCCCCAGTCAACTTAATTGTCTCAGAGAATGTCGGTGTGTTGGGAAATGAACAGGCAAGTAGATTAGCTGGTTCTGGGCTACTTGGTACTAGATATAAGAGCCCTTTAGTATCGAGTAAACAGTGCAGATGCACAAATAGATCATCACATTCTCGGGTGAACGGTGCAGCGAGGAGTGACCAGAAGGTCTGACCGACGCTAAAAACTCGGTGGTTTGGAGACATGGACACACAGTCAGATTGTAACTGATACAAAATGGAAGATGAAACCCTAGGACCACACACTGAGCGATTAACACTCGGTTACGCAAAGTGCAGTATGTCACGATTTCGTGGAGAATCTCCCGGGTACTAAAAGCCCGTTTAATCGTGAGGTTATATGGGGGCCCTATATTAAACTACTTAAAACATCGGAATTTGAACTTTATTAGAATGTCCCAACTGATATTATGTTGGTTTTCAACTCATCGCTCATGACTGGAAATTGAATAGAAAGTTAAAAAAAAAAATGTTGAGTGACAGAATCTTCCACACCATCTCATACGTCCTGGTTGAGATTAGACTAGAAATTATGGAGGCCCAATACTTCGCACTCAAAGTAAGGTATCAGATAAAGGGACTACCTTTATTTAAGAAATAGTTGATCACAGGAGCTTAACCAAACTGAAGTATCGACTTTTATCGGTTATTGATTTCGAAAACGCCCGCTCCTATGCCAGCAAAGAAAGGAGTGTTTGTGTTAGACACGCTTTCTATCCTCACCGACATCTGACACCAGCTTCCGTTTCTTTTCAACAGGTCTTTTGTTTTTCTTTTTCTCCAGAATCCAAGTTTCGGCATGTGTTATAGACAACAGGTCAAGTGACAAAGAAAACACCGGGTGTCTGACAAGTTGGCAGAGAAAAAAAATTGGTGGTTGAATAAACAAAGCTCAAGTAACACAGTTTTGTGTCAGTTTATGGCAGCCTTCGTCATACCACTGGCATAAACTGTTGATGACAACTGTGATAGAGATGATGGTATCTGATCATTTTTTTTTTTTCAATTTACTTTATTTCTTTTTTTTTTTTTTTTTTTATTTGATGTATTCGATGGTTTTACCACAAGACAACGTCTGGATTATATTGACAGACGAAGAATTAAATGGTTCAGGCATCTAGTGAGAATACAGCCAGACCATACTGCATATGAGACTTTTTACAGCAGGACATCTGTGAGGAAGGCGAGAGGAAGACCAATAAAGATGTTGATAAATGTGTAGCACGGCTGTGTGTGTCGTGTGATGATGATGTCTTGCTAGCTGCATGCTTCTCACGTGATTCTGATGCTTGAAATATAAAATGTCTGAAAACGACGGTTTTATTTTTCTTTAGTGTCTTTATTGTGATACTTCAGTAATGTCACAAACAACATTAATTATTTTCTGAATGGCAGCTGTGTTCGCTCTATGATTACATAATCGTAGGTCGCGTGGTGTTCTTTATCTCTAGTTACTTTGTTAACTGGTTCTAATGTCTGTAACAGCCACCTGGCTTCTAGTGCTGTCTGGTACTAACGGCCTAATAGTCGACTCTAACATCTCAATAGTGTTTATACGAAATGTGTCTGTTAACCTTGTATCCATGTATCTTGTCTGTCGTCTCTGTAGTTCGATGTCTCGTTTCATGTCTCTTCTATAACAGCTGTCTTCGAGGCTCCATGTGACTGGTTCTTCTGCTTCTTTGTCTGGTAGACTGAAGAATGTCTTTGAGGATTCCATGTTACTAGTCCCTCCTCGTCTGGTAGACTGAAGGATTACCCAAGTGGTTTCTTTCCATTATTTATACTGAGGTGCTGGATTGCGGGAAGTGTATTTTCTACTCACTTTGACTGCTTCTAGAATATTCTGGCAGCTAAAACAGTTTACTATGTTCGTTCTCACGTGGGATTTTCTAATTACATCTCGATTGCATCAGGTTTCATCATCTTATTCTGCACCTAAATATACTAATTACATTGACAGCTGGCCTCAGTGAGACTTCTAGAAAGCAGTACAACTGTGTTTACTTTAATAGGGCAAGTCAACAATTACATTATATACTATTTACAGATTATTTTCTCTGTTAATAACAAAGGATTATTCTAGAAAAGGGGAATATCAAGGCTGCCAAAACTTGCTAATTCCGGTACATCATAACTTTGCGCACTATCCTACCTCCTAATAAACAAGTGATGACTTCTCCCTGTTACAACTGGTGTAACCGAAATCTGCACAGAGACGAACAAATCCATCATCGAAGCCACTTGAGAAGCACAAAACAAAATCAGAAAACCACTACACTGGGCTACAACCCGATATCAGTGGGACGACAAAACCATGACACTGGGCTATAACCTGGTATCGACGAGACGTCAAAATCACAACACTGGGCTACAACCTGGTGAGACGACAAAACCACGACACTGGTGTCATAAATATAAATCTACTTTCATTAGCTTCTTTCAAGCACTCGTTGTTAGTTACTCTGGCCGTCCAAGGTATTCGTAACATTCGTCTCAGAAACCACATCTCTAAATAATATTTTAGTACTCTCTTTCTGACATTATATGAGAGCGACTTATTGCATATTTTTCATTTTCTGAAACTTGATGCTAGAGCTTTTTCAAACACAAGTGGACTACACAAACGAGGTATATGCACAGTGCTTTTGTGAAAGTGTGGTGTGCACGTTTTCCTCTTTCCCATTTTGTTGAGCTTTTTAGTCAAATTTCTCTGGAATTCATTGTATTAGCTTGACTGCAGTCACCCCCATAGTTTCATCAGCAGGGAAAGTGTGGTAAGGGTTGGTAACAATCTACTGTTTACATCACACACTTTCCTGTCACAATGAGGCTGTTGATTACCATTGATCGCATTAAATGCGGTTACTTTACCTTCGCATGTGAACACAGTGATCGTTGTTTGTTCTCCTATCGCTGAAAACAGTGCCTCTCGACCTTCCTAATGCCGCCACCTTTTTCAAACAGTTCCCTCACACTGTGGCGACCGCTGAACAATTATTTTCCATCATCGCTGCAAAAAATATGTGTTTTCAGATGACGACCCCTGTTAATTGGTCGTTGGACCGCAACAAGGGTCGCGACCCGCAGGTTGAGATCCGCTGGCTTTCAAACATAACACTCAACACTGAATGAGTTTTTTTCCCTGCGGTTGACATATTTAGGGGCGTCGGTATAGGGGGAAAAGGGGGGGGGGGATGGGAAGGTTTGCGCGATGGGTGAGCTCAGGGGGTTAGGGGGGCTGGTTTGGCTTAGTCCCCTTACAACTTTTTCAAGGGGTGGGGACTTTGCTAAAGTACTTATTAATAATATTAATAATAATAATACAGTAAACCTCGTTAAAAACAAACTTGCTGAAGTCGGTCAAAATAAAGAAAATGCGGCCCCCAACCAGGGTGTATTTTTAATAATACATCTGTTAGTCCCAGCTAAAAAATTTTTTTCTTTTAGTACACAAACTCTTAATCTCCGCGCATAGGACTTCGCGTTAAGGAGATGTTACTATGGTCATGTGCCAAATGACAAATACGCATATCACGTATTTCAAGTAATAAAATATTTATAAACAGGTTTGGGTCCTCACCATGTGTCATGACTGGAGGGGTGAAAAAAATTGCAAAAATGTACGTGAATTTGTTTGTGTGTGTAAAGATAGGTGGGTTTTGGAGGAGATGAAAGTTTCTGCACCGGCTACAATCTGACCTTGCAATGTCAGTGGTGCTGACAGTAATATTTCCGCACCGGGTTCCCACCTGACCTTGCTACGCCACTGGTCTTAAGTCCGGTGTTACTAGACAACCTAGATTTCGAATTCGTATCACTAATGTGGCAACTACTATTTGGTTCTAACATCGCATGATACAGGCACCACTGTTGGAAAAATGATATTTCTTAATTCTAAAGTGAAAATAAGATCCGCTGTGATCTGGGCGGGGAAGGGAGCAGGGACTATAGTTTTTGACATGTGACCAAATTCCCGTTACCATCAGTCGGTGTTGCGACAGGAGCCTTGAAAGATGTTTGGTTCAGATCACTTCCAGGCCAGTCGCACATGAAGCAGATGATGCTGGGCTCATTACTATTTTCATAGACTGTAAAACAGGAAAATGCCAACACAAACGTTACACATTAAAAGTTCCGATTCGAAAGCAAAACGTCGCCCTGAGAAAAGATTTATCCATGAAATAAAGAGCCTCCACATTGACACAAAATGACATTAGCTATTGTTGCTAATCAAGCAATGGATCGCAAAATGCTCCTCCCCACGACCCTTGAAGTGGAAATTGATAGCGACGGAAAAAAAAAATGATATGATCAAACTACACATCTTTTCCGCTTCGAATACAAAAAGTCGGGCCGGCAGATGAATGTCTAAAAGCTACACTATCTGCGCTACCGATAGAAAAATTCCCATTTTAGACTTATATCTTTATTTATCTGAGACCAATCTGCACTGGAGTGATGTAGCGGTCAACATCACACAAACTTACTTTACTTTCTAGGACACTTCCTGATTCTAAACCAGGTCGCGTCAAAGTTGTGGGTTAGTTATAAAGATCGCTGTAGTGTCGATTTAAACCAAAAACGTGTAAAAGATATATTATTCCGCATGGCCACTACAGCGCTCCAGCTGCTCCTGTCACAGTGGTGACTGTCAAAATCTGTCATTTTAATGTGGGATTTCTCACCCTGATTGAGAAGGTGGGGGTGAAAGCCCCAGAGTCACCATAAAAGCGAGAGAAGCCAGATACTCGGCTTAACCGAGGTTTTCAAGGGAGGGGACGACCACGTGTGACCATGTGGAACCCAAGAACGACCACGTGTCGCCACGTGGAACCCAAGAAGAACTACCACAGGTCGCCACGTGGAAGGAACACTGGGTATAGGATCAGACACGGCCATCTTTAGATATAAATAGGCCAACTGGGTCAACGGGGATTCCCGTTCTTGTGCAAGAATTGAGTCCTTCTGTGTTAACAGTTTTTAATCGAGGAGATGTATACACAAATTAAACTACAGTTTCAATAATTTTCTACATATTTTATAAAACTAAACGTCATTTTTAAGGTAAATAAATGTGCCGAATAAATATAACAATAAAGGCTCTTACAGACAAACAAAAATGCTTAAACATCAATAACCTTTAGATGAAAACTAAAAGTTGTTCCAGCAAAAGTGAAGAAATATCAGTGCTAACTCTTTGATTCCGAGAGGGTATTGTTGCATCAGAGGAGCGGGAGGGGGGGGGGGGGGGGGGAGGGGGGTGTATGACATTTGTACTTTATCAAATTTAGCGCATACAAATACTGCTATGAAACATACACATATCATACATAACATAAATTTAAATAATTGATGGTTATTATTATTTTTAGTAGACCACTACAACATATAATTATACTGTTATTTAATAATTAGTAAACAAGCACAATCAGTATGAAATTGATATGTGCAATACTTTTTTCACCTAGAGTAGTTTTCTTAACAGTACTTATAGCACTACTAAATATGTATCCTCAAGGTTCAAACAGCACAAACAAATTTGTCCAGTTTCATCTTGTTGGATGAAATCAATTCCTTACCATTGCGAATTGTTTGGTAACAAATATGCATAGGAAGTGGATGAACAACCAGAAGTTTCCACAAAAGTTTACAGCCAGTGTTCGCGAAGCAAAGCAAAAGCCAGTTTACAAAAATTAACAGACCGTAGAACTGCAAATATGCAAAAGAAGTCGATGAACTACCAGAAGTTTCTGCAAGAGTTTACAGCCAGTGTTCGCGAAGCAAAGCAAAAGTCAGTTTACAAAAATTAACAGATCGTAGAACTGCAAATATGCAAAAGAAGTCGATGAACTACCAGAAGTTTCCGCAAGTGTTTACAGCCAGTGTTCGCGAAGCAAAGCGAAAGCCAGTTTACAAAAATTAACAGACCGTAGAACTGGAAATATGCAAAAGAAGTCAATGAACTACCCGAAGTTTCCGCAAGAGTTTACAGCCAGTGTTCGCGAAGCAAAAGTCAAATGGTTAAGGATTAATATTATTAGTGTACTGCTACAATATATAATTATACTGTTAGTCAACAATTAGTAAAGAGGCAAAGAGTGACTTGCTGTGAGAGGTTAGTTAGTAAATTAAATATTATTTTCATCCACTTACCTAGAGCTCCGAAATATCTAGACACAATTTATCCACAGTGTGGTTGCACCATTTATGCATAGTCAATATGAAAGCAATAGTTTTCTTCAAACACAAGATAGTTTGCACTTGACAACTGTCGATATTCTCCAGATATGGCTTCTAAATTACCTGTTTGAATTATCCCTAAAATTAAGATTTCTACATTTAAAGTAGAAAAGTAATAAACAGCCAGTTCCCAGAAATACGAACTACTGACTAGAAACAGTGACACACACATCACAACACGACTGTCTTCCGTGAATTAAAATCAAAATTAAAATTGCTGTATATCCACTTTACAATATCCGCTTGTAGATTTGTAATAGGAATACGTTTAGAACACAGGACTTTGTAAACATATTAAGATATCACACAATGCAACATGGAAACGATGCCAGTAACCTATTTTCGAGGGGGACTCCCCGAAAATGTACAGTGATTCAGTTGGCAGGACTGAAAGATACAGATGGGCGTGGATCAGACTACAGTCTGATCAAACAGTATGTGTTAACCGTTTAGAACGAGAGGGCGTGAGAGTGATCCAGTGTGAATGAGGACGTGAATTGATTTCTGCACGACTAAACTACAACATCCATCGAAGTAAAGTCCATCCAACTCAGTTGTGGGAAACTCAATGCAGTTAAACGAGTCATCTATGCGGAGATGAACTGAAGACGGAGAACTCCGGAGGGGGAATGTGTCAGGATTCAGTGTGCTGGTGCCTGAACAATGTGTTGTTTGAAAGCTGTTGAATAGGACATTAACGGGACAGACTATGTACGTGTTTAGATATTGATAAACAGTCATGTATCATAGAGACGGTGTAAACTCATAATGTCATCTGAGAGTGTCAGTAAAATCATCCATTAGAATATATCCCCTAGACAACAAGCCAAGGTCAGAAGACGATTATTGCAGTCATTATTGCATGTAAATGCCACTTCTGTGGTGTAGGTAGGAGGAAAGGGGGTTGCTGGAGGTGTGGGCTTAAGCCTGGGGATTTAAGACCACTTGATTAGTGTTATCGCCACGGACTGTGCAAAGTAGGATATTTTTCCGCCGAAAAAAAAAAAAAATCTCCAACCTTACCCAGGATTCGAACCTTGTCTCTCGCTTGAGAGCAGTAGGGTCTTATCTGTTCTACCAGCCGCTGCAAGCCCAGTTTTGAAAATACAGAAATGTAACGATGGTACTTGCAGCGTAGATATGTTTTCATTAAGTTTTCATTATCAGTGCAAATTCCAGCAGCCTTTTTATATCTTTTATGAAACAGTCGCATTGTACTTGGAAACAATAACGTGCTTTCAAAGCTTGCAACTATTGCATGACCATGACAAACGATCTGCAGACGTTCGTGAAAGCTGAGAAGCCTGAAAATCGAAACCACTCATGCATAGAGAAAATAATGCATGACTGCTTTTGGAAAAGTGCAAGTGGACGGTGGTGTTATAATGTCCATATTACCGCGCCCATATGGTTTATTGATTGACAATGTTGAAGTAATACGATAATAATTCCTCAACTCTGAATAAAAAAAAAATAAAGAGGGAATTTGTGTGGGTCTGCAGATTCGTAAGTTCTTCATGGATGAGATGTTTAAAATGGGTTAAAAGAAAACAAGAGAAAAGGCTTTGGAAGGGCTCAGTCTACAGTAACTAAATTTCGATGTAAATTTTAGAGCTAAAAACTACCAGGAACTAGTTCAGGACATATTGGCCGAGTTTATTATTCTTGACTACAGTATGTCTTTGGGTCGGCTCTGTGGCTAAGTCGATGCGAACGCTTCGTAATGCCGGGATGCCGGTTTCGATCCCAGCTGCGGGCCATGCGCCTTGCGTTGGTTTCGACAGTGTTATCATGAAAACTGACCGTCCAGTAAGCAATGGCAAACTAGTGGACGTAAATTTGCCTAGAAAAACCACACAACAGCGAGGGGCTGTCACAACAGCCAGGGGCTGTTGGGTTTGGTTCTGCAACGTCCTGTAAAGGATACTCAACTAACTAACTAACAGCATTTCTTTAAAGATCGACTTTCTCCATTCCCACTGCGATTTCTTCCCCAATAACCGTGGCATGGTTATAATGACTATGGCGAGCGTTTTCACGGCGATATTGCTACAGCTGAGAAACTGGCCCACTTTCATACTGGCTGATTACAGCTGTACACTCGTCAGAGACGATCCTAGAGCAGGTAAACAGAGGTCAGGTAACGTAAAGGTAAAGTCAGGAGATGTGAACTAGCGTCATTGCACGTGGTTATAAAACATAAGTGCTCTGCCACCAGTATGGACAACTAACAAGAATTGTCCGCCTGTGTCGCTGTCCGCACGTAACTCTGTAGCTACAGCGACGTTCCTCCATTTACCCTAGAGTATCAACACTGGTACCCGTTTCCTAGAGGCTGGGTGAACCGCGGGAACCGCCTGGTTTCGAACACCAACCGTATGCAGGTGAAGCGTCAGGTGAAGCGACATAGGCAGTAGAAGCGGTCTTGTACAAGTATGTATCACCTGTCCATCATGGTGCTCAATAGTTGTTATTCGTTACGTGCTTAACGACTGTCAAAGCAACTAATGCTGAATGCAAGTTGTTACCTTTTTTAAGAATCGATAACATAATTTTTCCCTGTTTTGTGACATTTTCGAGTGGAAAAACATACAGGGTCTGTATAGTCACATCCGGCTGTATAAATCTGGATCTGGCCGTGGTGTAATATACACATATCAATCTGATATTTATATATATATAAAAGTTAAGGTCCTTTTTCTACGCCTTTAGGTGTGTAGGGCATATAGGGCATATATGGCTAGACCTATATTTTTTTGACCAATCGGCACAAGATGGGTTAGTGGTCATCATCACGCCGACCGCTTTTACTTCCAGGGACTGCACCCAGCACCTACACAAGGCTAGGTCGACCTGGGAGTCAAAGTCATTTTTGAAAAAAAGTTGACCTATAGATCTGCACGCAAGCGTCTAGCAGCTACGCCTAGGCGACTCCCCCTGTTACATGTAATTATCACTTTTATCAGATTTCTCATAAAAAAAAAAAAAAAAAGCCATTTTCGCATTTTCAGTATTATAATCAAGCGCGACACCTTGAAATATGTTAAGAAGTAGTTACTTGTATCTCGGTGCCGTGACTTTCATCACATTTTATTGTCCAGTGTAATTTATGCAGTACAACATGACCAACTGAAATAAGAACAAGGTTTCATGTGAGCTATACAAAACAACGCACTCATGAGAAAGTTGATCAGGGGCGATAAGCTGAATAATGACAAAATAAACGATAACAACACGATTGGTAGAGGACATGTTTAACAAGGGCATCTTCAAAACAGTTTACTTACAAAGAACATTGCTGATTTGTCCCAGTCATTCCCTCCCTCCTTTTCCACCCCCCCCCCCCCCCCCCCACTCCCCGGCGAAAAAAAAAACAAAAACCAAATAAACAAAAATCTGTTGGGTGCATTATCAAAAGACGAAAACTAGAAAACGTATCAATAATCAGTAGGCCCGTTGAAAGAACGTCAATGTCGTCTCGGACGCCTGATTAAAAGATCCAGTTTCGTCCTTTTTAGGATGACATTTTTCGTTATTTGAAGCCCTACCCTGGCTTTTACAAGGGGCCGCAATATAGGCAGGCCATAGGTTTGGCCAATTGTCTGAATGCGGTTTTTGGGACCTCTCCACGGCGATCCTCATCCACATGGTGGCACTTTGTGTCATTGGGCGTTTGTGTGATGTCCTGGTGGGGTAGAAAGTCAGTCAGTCAGTCGGACGCCTGAGAGTGTTTAACTTTCGAACAATGATAAAAGATCATAGCACAAGGGTAGTAACCCATAAGTGCTCGGTTCTTCTTCTAACTCAGGTCTGAGTCCGAAGAAGCTCAGCACAGTGCACAAGCTCTGTAGCGCCGGCGAGGATCCTGAAAAACTTTGGGTAGATTTTAAACTTCATATTTTGCCAGGACAGGGTCGTCAGGCTACTCCTTTCTATCTCCAACTGCCAAGTGATTTTTTAAAGTGCGCAACAATGCACACGGGGGTCTGATCTCACTACCCAGAGACCAGGGTGAATTACTAGAAGTCCAAGTCCACGGGATAAAATCCCAGCCTTTACCGGGGATTGAACCCTGAACCCCTAGCACTCAAGGCGGACACCATGCCTTGAGTCCACGCAGTCCGCTTGTGAGTCTCTCTTTCTCTAGCTAGTTCTCCAACCCTCAAAGTGCTTTTATATATAGTTTTATAAACTGCGCCCCAGTGTCAGACGCAATGTTTTGTTGTTTGAAAACCCCACTCTGGCTGTTGTAGGGGCCCTAATATAACCCAACCTATGAGTTGAAGGGGTTTCTGGGACCTGTCCCCGGTTGGGCATTATCCGAATGGTGACACTTTGTGTCACCGGGTGTAAATCGCTCTGATGTCGTGGTGGAGTTGAACGTCATCATCATGATCAACCCTATTTGCTTTCATAGCCAGTGTATCTTCAATATCTTGTATACACTTTCGAGGAGGTGTGAAGTAAAAAAGTGAAGATCCCTTTTTCACGCCTTTCGGCGCATCGGGCATATGGGCAGAGCGTCCCATATTTTTACAGACCATCAGCACTCTGTGGGTAATGTGGTCAGCATTACGCCGGCTGTCTTTACTTTCCCAGGACAGCCCATGCTGGTACCCATTTTAGGCTGGGTCGACCTGCGACGTCCCATACCACGACACAAATCCACGCAGCCTGCAGTGGGTTTCGATCGCGGTATGATGGCTTACGAGTCGGACTCGCAACGCCTTAGCCACAGACGCCGCTTTCGAGGAGGTACTGACTACAAATCGTCTATCAAAAGGTACCGCTTTTCAAAGTGACTATAACAATATGGCTGAAAACATGGCGACTGGAAAATGTATCGTTACAGTCAGAACAGAAAAACTACGTCTGTAAAAACCACAACTCTCCAGCTTCAGCAACAATTGCAGCCAATAGGCGGACTGAAACATTCAAAGCTCTGCAACAAGACTAAAGTCCTGAAGTTGACCAACAACCAGAACTTTCCGCCGGGGCTTACAGCAGGTGAACGCGAAGAGAAAGAAGAACACTTACAAGGTCTACACGGCGTCAGCTATGTAAATCATCGGTGACCGGGTCGCCATTAGCTCGCTGGTAGACGACTTCGTCGGCCGGCCGGGGCAGCGTTTTGGTCTGTCTTCTTTGATGGTATCAACACTGCAGAAGTCCTTTCTTGGAGCTCATGGTGGTGTGCAGTGCAGTGACCGGGTCGCCATTAGCTCACTGGTAGACGACTTCGTCGGCAGGCCGGGGCAGCGTTTTGGTCTGTCTTCTTTGATGGTATCAACAATGCAGGAGTCCTTTCTTGGAGCTCATGGTGGTGTGCAGTGCAGTGACCGGGTCGCCATTAGCTCACTGGTAGACGACTTCGTCGGCCGGCCGGGGCAGCGTTTTGGTCTGTCTTCTTTGATGGTATCAACACTGCAGGAGTACTTTCTTGGAGCTCTTGGTGGTGTGCAGTGCTAAGCCATTTCAATTGGCACACATAAACTAATCACAATTATAACCTAAAGCTTCCCATTCGAGGATGCTGGTTCAATATGACGATTGTATTTTTTTCCCAGCAAAGCACCTACCTACCTAGATATATAGACTGACAGACAACATGGAAAGATGGACAGAATGCAGTCTCACAGAAAGCGCAACCAAAGCTATATTTTCATACCGAAGGAGATCTATTACTGGCGACCACCGAGATTGCAGCACTTGATACAAGTTTCTTGAAAGTTTTTTTTTCTGTAATGTAAATCTGTTTCTTGTGTCTTTTTTTAGGAATCATGTTCTGAGCTGTTGTGATGATGATGTTTATTAAACATAATACAAAATGTAATAATTAATGGTTAATAAAAGGAACTTCCAGGAATCTCATCCCCCCCCCCCCCACCATTTCGCCCCTCCCCCCCCCCCCAAAAAAAATGGGAGGGTGGCTAAAAGACCTAAAGTCCCAAATTTCAGCACCCCGGCTACTACAGTACACAAACACCCTACTAATACAGAGAGCAGTGGTTTTGTAATGACTGTCGTTAATAGACCCAGTTCAGCAACAAACTGTTTACTTTTAGTGTTGGAGAGCACTTGTAATTGTTCTTGTGTTGATTTGCTAGTAAAGGCTCCCGCATTCACATAATAAACATTCAAGGGAAATGTAAACACGCAATGCTGGCACTAATCGATAGACTCCAAACATGCTGAATCTTGTGTCTATCGTCTGCTTTACATGGAAAGTGAAAACTGGAACTTAGTTTATGCATAATAGCTTGATTTGCTGTTGCGGCATAATTTTCCGGAACGGTTTAAAATTGATTAGTTTGTCTTCAAGTGAAGCATGGACAGTTGGTAGATTAGTCATAAAAAAAAAAGAAAATTCCGAAATTGCCGAGATGTGGTTTTATAGATGAATGATGAGAATACCCTGGACAGATAAAAAAGAGTAATGAAGATGTCTTGAAAGAAACTGACTAATGAAGAGAGTTGATTGTTCACATCAGAAGGAGACAATCTGCATTCTTTAGTCTGTCATAAGAAGAGAAAACTAAACTACATCCTGACAGTAGGAACGTTGGACAGGAAAAGAGGTCGAGGAAGACGGAGAGAGAGAAGATGCTTGACACTTTGACATTATGGCATGGAGGATCATCGTGTCAGTATTGACTGAAAGTACACGAAACGGAAAGTTGTGGATAGACATTACTACCAATGCTACACCAATAGACTTGAAGAGAAAAGTGTGTATTCCCTCTTCAGGACAGATCGTGGATTTTTTTTTTTCATGGTACGGGGCGTCGCAGGTCCACCCAGTCTAAAATAGGTACCAAGATATTTGTCCTGGGGAAGTACTGCTGACCACATTACCCACCTACTGCCGATTTGTCTGTAAAAATATGCGTGCTCCTCCCATATGCCCAAGACGTGAAAAGCGACCTGTACTTTCTTTACTTCAGGAAAGATACCGGTTAGATGAACACTTCACGGATGAGAATCAAGCATGTGCTAATTGCAGAAAACCCGTTCAACTGATTAGAGTTTACATTACGCTACCGCAGTGGTGAGGAGCGGTTGCATTCGTCGCTTGCACTTTACTTTGCTGAACAAACAATATTAATTAATTAATATTAATTCTGTTCACCTTTTTCCCCCTATAAATGCGCCACTCAGTTTACGTCTCGGACATAGCGAATGGAACGCTCGCTCTCTTACAGCACACATGCAGAAATTGTAACGTTCAAAAGCTACTATCTACTAGTCCTACAGTGCTAGCTGTGCACGTATATTCCTAACAGCCAAGCGACTGGTAGGAACTATCATGTGATGCCTTCTCCAGTTTAAACATTACCTGCTAACACTTGCACATTCGAACTGATCACGCAAAACCAAAGCAGCATTCCTAACTTTGTTCACGGGATCACAAATTACGCCTCCCCATAACTATAGAAATGGTTTATGATGATGATAGATGGAGAAGACGGGATTTCCTTGGAGCCGGGGCAGCACGGTGACAAAACGCTAGGCTGTTGGTCGAAACTCCTGTGCTCCAGTTCTTTTCCAGACGGAAATTTTGCCCAAAATAATCTTTTCCCATAGGTCAACCCAGCCTTATTAAGGCACCAGGTAATATTGTGGGAAGTTAAGGAGGCCGGCGTGAGGTTGACCACATTGTCCACAGGTCTAAAACAAATACGAGTCTAGCCTAATATGCCTGCTGCGCCAGTATCATAGAACTGGTCCTCTGATTACCAACTGGACTTGCTGTGTGGATTAGAATTATTTAGCAGGTTCTTCACAGAACGTCGCCTTCGTCACTGCAGGTCTGAAAGTCTCTCTGTCTCTCGCAGATTCTCCAGCCTTTTTTTTGCTTTCATAGCAAATGCCTCGTTTTCAGGAAACTGTACCTTCCTTCACCGTTCCCTCCGGGCTACCACGACGTTTGACATAGTCAAAATACCCTAGCTTTCAGGTTAGGATGCTGTTTATGAGCAGGTTCTCCTCGATACTCAGATCATGTAGGTTGTCGGTGTTCTGGATAAGTTCCTCCAAAACAACATAAAGAAACAAACACACAATCACACACACACGCTGTGATTTTTATAAACGCGTTTTCTCTCTCTCTCTCTCTCTCTCTCTCTCTTTCTCTCTCTCTCTCTCGTTATCTCTCTCTCTCTCGTTATCTCTCTCTCTATTTATCTCTCCCTCTCTCTCTCTTTCTCTCTCTCTCTTCCCCCCCCCCCACCTCCACTTTGCTTGTCCATTACCATTGTACTATCACATTATACAGCCGCGTTGTATTTTAGTCTTCCCTTATGAGGCAAACAATTGTGACAGTTTCCATCTAATCTGTATAACAAGTTTTCGCCCTGACTTCAACTCTGCTAAAACATTGAAAGTTGTCACATTGGCAGCAAATGGTATTTATACTATACACGGTGTCGAGGGGCATGCATCCTTGCCAAGTAATCAGAAAATGAATGTATAATAATAAATACCGGTAGAAGTTAAATGAAACATGCATAGTGAATGTAATGCTGATATTAAAACAATTAGATTTCAGAAAATCAAATCAATGTTTCCCCGTTGTAAATTTGAACAAAGAAGACACAAACAATAGATTGCACAATTTATTGCCTGGTATATTTCGCTGTATCTCGTCAGGTGCAAACTACAGGATCAGTTACATAAATGAAGCAAATAAGTAAATCTTTTTTTAACTGAAGTACAATTTCAACAACAATCAAACATTACTGCCTGTTTTTACCAGGGCAGCTGTCAAGACAGAACCATATCATTTTGTATACAGAGTTACGGGCGCAGACGACGAATCGCGGAAGCTTCCAGAAAACTTAGCGTTCTGCCATTGGTTGAGGTACGAAGGATTTGAAGTGCGTTGTCCTTAGTTACCACTTGTCCAGATTTTAGAAGATGGCGTGCTTTGAGTGGTGATCTTTG
>CAJHNH020007457.1:307509-317509 GCA_905116865.2 Candidula unifasciata
TACATACATACATACATACATACATACATAACATACATGCATGCATGCATGCATGCATGCATGCATGCATGCATGCATACATACATACATACATACATACATACATACATACATACATACATACATACATACATACATACATACATACATACATACATACACATACATACATACATACATACATACATACATACATACATACATACATACATACATACATACATACATACATACATACATACATACATACATACATACATACATACATACATACATACATACATACATACATACATACATACATACATACATACACTAATACACACAGTCACCCACACAGACACACTCCCACAAACACATACTCTAAAACACACACGCATACAACCCAGACACATACAGACACACACAGCTATACAAACACACACACACACATACCACATACAAATACACACCTTTACCTTTATGTAGCGGCACAAAAAGACCATACAAACACAGACACCTACGCACACAGACATAAACCCACACAGAAACATACGCAACACTCACACATATAGAGATACACACACAGACACGCACACAGTTACATACGTAGACACACAAACGCACACAGACATACAAGTAGACAAATAAACCGACACAAACATAGACATAATATAATAGACGCACCCACAGAGACACACACAGATACACACAAAGACACACAAACGCACACAGACATACAAGTAGACAAACAAACCGACACAAACATAGACATTATATAATAGACACACCCACAGAGACACACACAGATACACACAAAGCCACACACAACCACAGACAGACACAGATACACACACATCTACACATACAGACACATAATGGCACACACATACACACGTAATACAAGTACACTCACAAATGTACAAACAGTCACACAGAAACACACATGCAGCCACACACATAGCAGACACATAATGGCACACACAGACACACACACACACTGACACACATAGAAGCTCACATAGACATACACAGACATACTAACACACACACAGGCCTGCAAATACTTACACAGACACACACACGCAGATGCACACACACACATTATCAAAAAAAAAACACACACATACATACACACGAAGCTACACACACAGAGAAACGCACAGCCACAGACACACGCAGGCATAGACACACAGAAACACATGCAGAAACACCTACATAGATACACGCAAAAAGACAGACACACACTGCCACACACACACATAGACAAACATGCAGCCACACTCACACATATACACACATAGACACACACACACAGAAACACACACAGCACACATACAAATACACAAATAAAAACACACACACAAACACGCACACAGACAGGCTTGCAGATATACACCCATATGCACAATAAAAACACACATTTAGACGCACCAAAACAGAGACACGAACACAGACACAAACACATGCACGCACACACAGGCACATATACAGACTCACACACAGGCACACTAACAGACACACGCCCACATACAGACATACACCTCTACTCATACACACACAGGCCCACAAAGAAATACACACAGACTTATACAGTTACCCATACATACACTTTTAGGCACACTCCAAGTTAAATGGTTTTCAATGAAAACACTTAATGTGTTTTGTTCAACAACATTAACAATAGAAAGCTTGTTAATGAAGAGCTGTAAAGCCAGTGTTTGTAGTTTTTGCCTAGTTGTTATCACCATGGATTACGCTTTATCTATCTTAATTTGCATACGATTATCATTGATCCATTTTATAAGCCTGTCTATTTATTTCTGTAAAAAACGTTCTAATTCATTACAGTTGTCATGACTAGTGTACATTGTACAGTCGTCAGCAAACAGATCAAATGTTAAACTGAGATGTAACGAAAGGTCAATAATATATATAGCAAATAGTAGTGGACCCAATGTTGAGCCCCGAGGAATGCCCATATTTAACTGTTTGGGTTCTGAAAAACGTTTTACTGAGGGAAACTACCTGCTACCTATCAGACACAAATGACTTTATTAATGTCACTAAATTATTGTTAGTTTTTAAGGTCTTTAGTTTAATAATTAAAATATTGTCAATCATGTCAAAAGCTTTCGTATAGTCAACAAATGCCGCACCGCAAATGTTGCCATTGTTGATGTTAAGGTGCCAGTTGTCAGTCATTTTTGTCAACGCAGTATGACAATCGTGTTTACGTCTGAGCTAGAAAGAGAGGTAAAATCATAACTGTCAACTATTAGTTAAAAGACAGAATTGTTTTTTATCAGGAAAGACATAATTATTAGCTGTCAGAAGAGAGAGAGAGAACAAACAAACCAGCCAAAGAACTTTTTTTCATAAAGAGTTACAAATTGAGAGAGAGAGAGAGAGAGAGAGAGAGAGAGAGAGAGAGAGAGAGAGAGAGAGAGAGAGAGAGAGAGTGAGAGAAAACGAGCAAACTTTATTTTAAAAGCGTTAAAATTAGAAAAAGAGACAGAGCAAGCGAACGAGAGAGACAGAGAGAGAGACAGAGAGAGAGAGAGAGAGAGAGAGAGAGAGAGAGAGAGAGAGAGAGAGAGAGAGAGAGAGAGAGAGAGAGAGAGGGAGTGAGAGATAGTTAGGCCACGAAAAAATTGGAAAGTGGTGGGGGGAGGAGGAAGAATTCGTTTCTAGTCAACAATTCTGTCCTTCATCAAAGAAGTAGCTGACTATTTCCCCATTTTGAACTAAAGTTTCATTGCAACCTTCATTCATGTAAACCCTTTGCACGAAAGCAAATTTCGAGAATAACAAGGAACATGGAACAATGACCTCATGACCCGGCCGCTCCAATCTGTGATTCCACGCTAAAGATTGACATAAGCCAATATCGTAGTTTGTATTGAGTACAGCACGAGGGTTGTGAGGAGCCGGCAATGTTAGATTCATGAAAGGTCTTCTCGTCAACGGAAATATTATCGTCTTCGGAAAGGAAAACGTTTTGTAGTACCACGGGGATACATCCCAGATGTGAGTTTGGTTCTCGGCGAAAAAGAAGATATCCAGGAACGGCCAGCGCCATTTGCAGCCGCGGATAGGGTCAGCGTGGACTGAGAATATTTTCCAGGAAGATTTTGGAGCCGTCTTGAGGGTGTATTCGTGGCTTATCCGTGAGAATGCTTGTTGAAAAGAATCTTGTGCTGCAAGTGGAAGAATAAAGTCGACGTCGTCATCCCAGGGTGTAGGACCATGATGTCTGTAGGAGCCAATCAGTGTTCCTCCATACATCATGTATGTTATGTTATTTTCAGTCATAACTGAGTTAAAGACACTGATTGTTTTCCTCAGAAGTACAGCATATGCTTCTGGAAACTTTGATCGAAAATGCGACAGTTTGTCCTGTGAGTGGTCGGTCCCATTGATATGCTGAGCGACTGGAGATTGAGGCTGGCTTTTTCTATAATCCACAACGTATTTTTTATTCAGCTTCGCGTGATGAGAGGCATTTCCAGAACTCTTTACATTATCTTTCTGTGGGTACATAGACAGGTTCTTTGACGCCGTTTCCTTCGACGCATGGTCATTATCAGACAATTGTATCTTAGCTAGATACTTGGACACATATGATACACCCGACAAAAATGTGACAATCGTTAGAACCAGAATCAAAATCACACACACGCTCTTTCTGTCCCGCCAAAGTGAAATAGTAAAACACTTTGGGAGCAAGTGAGCCATGTGGAAGTCGGAATCAATCATTGCGGTCTGAAGAGAAATAATTTACTGCGAAGTGACTAGGTGATCTGGCCGGTACTCTATCCTCATAGGAAAGGCAAGAAATGTAACATATCGTCTAACTTCTACTACCGCTACTGGCAGTGGAACTCTCAGCTTGCTGCTGAAGATGGGACTGAGCGAGTATGAGAATGTCCCGAGTGCTGTGTGTCGGTACTGAACTGAAGCTGCTGCTTTTCCCAATCTGGAGGTGAAGACGTACACTTACTGTCAATTCTGCAGAAGAAAGAAACAGATTAAATAGAAACACAATCGTTAACAACATCACATAACCCTTGACACGTTAGGGTCGTGAAGGCGTATCGATGGAAGCAGTAGTAAATAAAACCTGCAATCTTTCTATGTCTTTCGCTAGATGAATAAGGGAGTGATATATTATCCGGTCTACTTCTTGATGTTGTCATTCCAGATTCTTCTTTGCTCTCCTTTTCTTCGACAACCCCCCCCCCCCCAATCCCCCACTTTCTCAATGTTTCTTTAAACACAGTCTTTACAGTTGAATCATATTTCACACCACGTGTATGACCCAAGCTAGCTTGCGACGTTTCACCAACCCCTAGAGATGCTACTGCTGTCCTGCACAATTTTTTTTTATGTTGTCTCTAAAAAATTTGTTAGTTTTGTGTTCTAAATAACTAATTCGTAAAAAGCGTCCATAGCATTTACATTTAAACGTCATAGATGATTCAATAGATGGAATTATTGCTTGCTGACAATTCATTATAAAGAAATAAACACATAAGGTTTATTCTACACAAGAGATGAGCAGCTTTAGAGATGGTCGTGATTTTTGTTCCAGAAGGCCGTCTTCTAAATGGAACTGATTGCTTCTAAATAAAGAAATGGGCCATTTTCTATGACCTTCAGGCGTCCTGGATGTATAGGGCTAATCATATATTTTATAGAAAAACGGCACTTGAAGGGTGATATGGTCAGCATCACGCCGGTCGCCTTTACTTCCCAGGACTGTACTTGGTACCAAATCAAGGCCACGGTCATTTTTGCAAAAGTCCTGCCCCTGTCAGGAACAGAAACCCAAGACCTTCCGATCCACAGGCGAGTGTCTAGTCGCTAGACCACGTCGGCTCCCTCATTGCATCTAGGATTTTGTGTTTTGTTTTTAAAGATGATGGAACATTTAGAGATGCCTTAAATACATACTACAGTTGTATTTAATCTAAAGGACCTGACATATATTGATATACATTCTTTGTTGTTTCTGTAATGAGTATTTGCACAAGAGGCTTTTGTAGTGTATATAATCTTCTGCAAACAAGATACAACATGGCGAATGATGTGAGGAAAAATCAATGATTCAAATGTCACTGACTGAAGGAAAAGATTTGAAGATTTAATGAACACTGAGGCATAGTTTTGTCTAGTGGTTTGCCAAAGCGGATATTCTTTTATAGATTTTGTTGCCTTTTCATTATATCCCTTATTAGCTCTTTCGTCTAGAGCTAGCTATTCCTTCGAGTGGAGTCAGTTTCTAATTACTATTTTAGTTCCAGCGTCAAATGATATGGTTGTATGTTTCGTAGTTGGGCAGTGTTTTAAGTGACCATAATATAGACAGCTATCATCTGTATTTGCTTCAATGTTGTTGTATGTATACAGAAGTTTGAAGAAGGGGACTGCGTGGTCTCAATGTCTCGAGTGCTAGAGGTTCTGTGTTTAATTCCCAGAAACGGCTGGGATTTTTTTCAGGTAGACTTGGGCTTCTAGTAATTCTCCCATGTCTCTGTGTAGTGAGATCGAACGGCCGTGTGCATTGTTGCGAACGTAAAAAAAATCTCATTGTAGTTGGAGATCGAGAAGAGTATCCTAATGGCGCTGCAGGGAAAAAATCACACGATCCTCCACGGTGCTACAGAGCCTGTGCACTGTTCTGAGCTTCTTCAATCACAGACTTTAGTTAAAAGAATCCCCTTACCGAAGGTTCGAATATAAGTCTCTCTTTCAGCTAGCTGTCCTCAGTCATCATCATCGTGTGCCCTGCCGAAAGCTTTGTATGGTGATGTTTCTCTATCTCACACGAACACTAGAAAAACAAATTAGGTCAGTGCTTGCGTCCCGCTCCATCCATATGGCTTGGTCATCTAGATATTTATCACGTTGTCCTTCTCTTGCTCTTTTTCCCATCAGTTTTGCCAATTGCAACAGTGTACTCGCTTTTATTCAATCAAAAGTACGAATTGCTATTGGGTATTACTCTTTTGATATTATATTTGTTTGCCCATAATCGTAGATGGCCATGTTTCGACAGCTCACACGAGCACTGCAATCACTAATCAGGTCAGTGCTCATGTCCTGCCCCATCTATATGGCTAACCAATCCAGATATTTATCTCTTCGCCTTTCCCTTACTATTTTTTTTTATCTGTCTTGCAAGTTGTAACCACGTTCTGGAATCCATTGACTCTTCAGTACGAATTACCATAAGCTATTTTTATATTGCTATTCTCCCACTGTATCAGTGGTTTATTTGACTTCGTAACCAATCTGTCTGAAGTTGCTGCAGTACATTACAGTTAGAATGTTAATTTCGCATTGGAATTCCTGGGTGTGGTTCATAAACCATTAAATTGGTTGTATCATTCGGTGCTGTATCCCTTATGCCCGTAGTTATATGCAATCTAAAGAGGTTGGGCGCGGCCATTTTTTTCTTTTATTCTACTCTGCATTGGCGTCTGTGCTTCAGTGGTTATGAGCATGGTTTATAATTTTGAAATAAGCGGTTGGATGTACCCATTGTGGTGGAATTAGACAGAAAACCGTCTGTGCTGATTTCAAGAACGGTGAGAAGCGCCGACCGGACTTGGGGAATTGCAAACCTGAAGGACCCTTTTCAATAGCTTCCACGCGTTTTCGCAAACATCACGCCGATCGCCTTTACTTCCTCGGGCTTTATCTGGTACCCATTAAAGACTAGGTTATTAAAAAAAAAAAAGCCCGGCTTTTTTCGGATTTGAACTCAGGATATTTGTGACTACCCCTTGGGCCTGTGATGCTAAACCCCCTGGGACTCAAAGAGTTAAGTCGTCAAGGCAAGACTCTCCACCGTGGCAGCTGTCCCGCCCAGCCCTCTCTAAAGACAGGTAAGAAATGGAAAGTCCTAGAGGTGATAGCATCTGCCCAAGATGCACTGAAATTGAAAAAAGTCACCGGGTACACACCCACCGACGTCAGTTAGTGGTCCAAAGCCGGCCGGCGTGATGCTGACCATATCACATACCAAGTGCCGTTTGGTCTATAAAATATATGACCTCTGTGTCATTCATACCCTGCTGACACAACCCTGCCTGCACGACCTCTGTGTCCTTCATACCCTGCTGTCACCACCCTGCCTGCCTGACCTCTGTGTCCTTCATACCCTGCTGTCACCACCCTGCCTGCCTGACCTCTGTGTCCTTCATACCCTGCTGTCACCACCCTGCCTGCATGACCTCTGTGTCCTTCATACCCTGCTGTCACCACCACGCCTGCATGACCTCTGTGTCCTTTCTACCCTGCTGACACCACCCTGCCTGCATGACCTTTGTGTCCTTCATACCCTGCTGACACAACCCTGCCTGCATGACCTCTGTGTCCGTCATACCCTGCTGACACCACCCTGCCTGCATGACCTCTGTGTCCTTCATACCCTGCTGACACCACCCTGCCTGCATGACCTCTGTGTCCTTCATACCCTGCTGTCACCACCATGCCTGCATGACCTATGTGTCCTTCATACCCTGCTGTCACCACCCTGCCTGCATGACCTCTGTGTCCTTCATACCCTGCTGTCACCACCCTGCCTGCATGACCTCTGTGTCCTTCATACCCTGATGTTCCGTTTTTAAAAAAATAGTTGAGTTAGGTTTGTGCTGGAAGGGCGGAGTGGGTGTGCCTCTCTGAACTCTCCCTTTTTAACAAATAACTGGAAGACGTATAATATTTTATATATAAATACATATTTTTTAAAACATCATTATGTAAAGCATAATTTCAATCATTCATCAGCAGCACTGGCTTTTATGGTTACATATACAAATTCCATAGGTATAAACAACATAAATAGTTACATATAAAAATTACATTGGTATAAACAATACTAATAGTTACATATTTAGTTATACATTAAAATGGTTAGGGGTGATGTAGACACTTTATCATCATGTACTTTCCTTTTAATGTATAAATAAGGCAAACATTGTTTGTGTTATTTGAATGTATAAATGGGCGAAATCATGTAATTGAAGGACTATATTTGTCCTTTCCCGTGGCTTTTGTGTATCGAGTACTTTTAAAAATGTGTCTTTTTTTTTAAAAAATGTGTTGTGCTTTGAAAGGCTTTTCGTTCTGGTTTTTATTATTTTCACCGTAACAGTAATAAGTTTTGCTGCACATGGGTATCTCCCTGCCCATCTCCCTCATATTCTAATTTAAAAAGCCCCGGGTTCTCTTCTCATCGAGTTTTCTATATATACAGTCATAACAGTCTAACGAGACGTTACCCTAGGTGAAAACAAATAGAGACTTATGAGCAGGACAGACTTCAGAAAAAACCATTGATCGTAGATACTAAACAACTCGGGGCAGAGGTGGGGCCTACTAACGTCAGAAAGGTCGTCGCTTCTTAGAGCTAAATAGATGGAGTCTGCGTCCATCTCACAGAGTTGAAAGTTGGCCCTATCAATACATTTTTCTAAAAAGTCGTATTAGAACTCTAACATTTATAATTTAGCGTACTGGTAATTAAAAAATCCTATCTGGTGAGGGAGATCCCAAACTGTCTTCTTCATCATCTCTACTTCATTAAGGTTGTCTCTCTGGTTCAACATTTTCTTAAAATGGTGATTATTGACTTTTGTGGAGTTACTAGCCCAAGACAGTAGGAGACGTTGGTATGTTTTGACTTGTTGGTCAAAGTCTTACCATACGCGGCGTTCCCTAATAATTTCATAGTCTTCCCGGTGAGCGCCTTGGACGGGTCTCTATCCCCATCGCGTCTGGCCTTCGAGACGGTATTTCCAAATGTCTCGAAGAACTTCACCAGGTGGTACTCAATTATTTGCTACATTTTGGTCACCAATAATTCCGTTTTTAGATACCACTTTAGCAAGGGAGTCGCTAACAACATTTGTACCCCTTTATAAATGCTTATCAGTGTTCTACGCGCCCCTGTCAGCAGTTTATTTTCAACCGTGTACGCCTTCCTAAAGTCACCTACATCATAACTAGTCACCTCTATGCTTTTAAAAATGGGCCTCATTTCCGAAAACATGGCCTCTAAGTGTTTGGGGACCTCGATGTCACACTCGACTAACCCAAAGAATGTCTCGTCACGGACTTTTTGGAGAATTTGTTCTAATGTACCCGCTCTGAGAGGTCTTTCTGTTTTATAACAACAGGTAAACCCCAAGATGTAGTCGATCAGACGCTGAACTATCTGACAAAGATAGCAGGACCTTTCCGTTTTTTTTTTGCTGCAGTACTAGTGTTGGCTTCAGTTATGTTAAGAACACTTTATGCAATAAATTCATAGGTTGGCAGGCAGAGTGTAGGCAGACGTGTATAGAAGGTAGAGAGATGAGTAGATAGTATGTAAAGGCCCTTTGGGACATTTGAGTGTATATTTCATGGAGCAGTCGATACTTGGTGGTGTTGTGGTCAACATCACACAGTCCGGCTTTACTTCCCAGGATTTTACATGGTGCCCATTTGAGGTTGGGTCGACACGGGAACCAAGATCATTTCTGGAGAAAAAACTAGGGCTGTACCGAATAGAGATTTTCACTATTCGGCCGAATACGAATAGCTGGACCAACTATTCGGCCGAATACGAATACGAATAGTGAATCATCATCATCAGGTGCTTTGCCGATTGGCATGGGCGATTATGCCTCGCCACAATCAGCGATCTCCTGCAGCATGTATCAGTTTGTGTGCTGACACACCTCCATGCAATGCAACATGACTGTAAAGAATATTCTCTCGTTGTCTTCCTCTATTCCTCCTTCCACAGATCTTTCCAGTGGTCACCACATGTTCCATTTTCCCTTATCTTATAACATGACCGAAAAATGATGACTCTCCTTCTGATGTCTATGAGTAGTTGTCTTCAGGCTCCCGCCTCTTTTAAAACCGCTTGGTTGCTTTTTTCTGGCTGTCCAAGGTATTTTAAGCATTGTTCTGTAAAACCACATCCATGAGGCCTCAAGAAATTGTTTGACCTGCCTACGGA
>CAJHNH020007457.1:330009-350009 GCA_905116865.2 Candidula unifasciata
ACACATACAGACAGATACAAACAAACAGACACACATAACGACACACACCCAGGCACACAGACTCACACCTGGAAACATAATACTCAAACTCAAACACTGACAAACACACAGACACACACACATACATACAGGTATACACAAAGACATATACACATTACACGCACACACACATGCAGACACGCACACACAACTAGACAAACATACAAATACAACCAGACACACAGAGACGAAGACACTATTACACATACACACACGAAGACACACATACACACACACACACACACGCAGAGACACACCACAGACAAACACACACAGACACAAATGCAAAAACACAGAGACAAAAACAGACACACACGCTTACACAACAACGCCCACACATAAACACACAGAGACACACACAGACATACATCCAGGCACACACACAATCACACACGAACAGACACACTCAGACACACACACACAGACATACATCCACACTCAAAGGGAAAAACACACGGACACACACACATAAACACATTCACACAGACACACACACACACACACAAACACACACATATTTAGTTACTTATACATACATCCATTCATAATCAGAATCATAAACATGCCTACACATATATTCATACATATGGCACATATACATTCGCATATATAGGCATACATAAATATAATATATATTTATTAATAAACTGATAATGTGACATGGATTATCAACTTCATTAAAGGTGGCTGCGACGTTTCTCTCTCAGTCTGCCTAGCTGTTTCTCAGGTGATTATACCTCAGACTCACACAGTCACACACCAGTACGTACACGAAGACACAGACATATATACACACACAGATACATAGGGTTAAAATGGACGCTAAGCAGCTTATGTATATTATGGCTGACCGATATGACGATTTGACGCACACATATGTTATTGATGAGACACAATCACAGTTTATATCTTTGTTACTCATAGAAGACAATCCGGTTAAGTCCCCGTCAGCTTCTCTCTAGCATGTCTAAATATTCAACAGGTAACAATGACAAAGTTCCTGGCCACTGTTTACAATCAATCGCGCTCGCTATCCTTGCAATTTTCATGTCTCAATTGCGCCACATGTAAGGTATCAAACAAGCATCTCCGGCCGCTGGCTGTTTAACTCCACCATCGGGTGAATCGTAAACTTGACTAGATTTTGGTTAGGTGGTCATCTTGTAGACTTTCATCTCCTCCAAGTGATTCAGTTATACAATGTCACATTTATGCTCTCACAAAACACAACCTCTTACTCTGGCTGCGAATCACAAAATGCTCTGGAATCTCGTCCAATCTTTCAACCTCGTTCTCATTCCTTCGTGCAGTCACCTGACTACTCTTCCTGCAATTCGTGCTTTTGCGAGTATTCGTGATCTAATGCATTTCTCTCTCAACCTATATTTAACCTTATCACGTGACTCAAAACCATATGTGGAAAATTCCTTTTATTGCAATCTCCCCCACTAATATGAAAAAGAAATTATTTTCTTTTTCTCTTTTTGTTAATGGACTAACTGTGTCCACAGCTACTTGTTCAAATAGTCTATCTGCTATGAGACAAGGTTGAACTGGGGCCTTGGTTTACCCTTTTTAGTAGTTCTGGAACAAATTTCATAGGATTTGACATACTCTTTGACTCTTTTCATGAACCCTGGCCAGAAAAAGATAGATAATAATTTGCATGTGGTTTTCGTTTATAGATAATAATTTGCATGTGGTTTTCGTAATTCCAAGGTGTCCTGCAAAGACATCATCATCCTCAGTTCTCGTTATGCTTAGTGGCACATGAGGCTTCAGAGAGGACTTTTCCATGCTTTCCTGTCCTGTGCAATCTTCAGTGCAGTTTTCCATGTCAAAGATGCCGCACTCAGGTCACTTTCCATCATTCGTCTCCGTGTTGATTTTGGGAGCCCCTGTTTTCTCTTTCCCTTTGGTGTCCATGTGAGAGCTGTTTTAGCAGGTATGTCAGAAGTCATTCTCATAACGTGGCCAAGCCATTTCAATATTCTCTTGGTAATCATGCTGTCTAAAGTTTCTTGGATTGTGGCTTGAAATAGTTTAGTGTTTGAGATTGTATCTAGCCAGAAGAATTTGATAATTCTACGTAGACGTGTGTGATGGAAGGTGGACAGCTTGTGTGCATCCTTTCTGGTCATTCTCCAGCATTCCGCTCCATAAAGAAGAACTGGCAAAATGATGCTCTTGTAGAGTCGGAGTTTTGTTCCTCTGCAGTTATTGTTGGATTTTCAGATTTGCCTCATCTTTCCAAAAGCAGCTCTAGCTTTGTTCAGACGTGACTGTATATCTTCCTCTGTCCCTCCCAGTAGGGATACCACACTGCCAAGATATGTGAAATGTTCTACATTTTCAAGTGATTGATTACTTATGGTCACTGGTTGTTGGTTTGGACTGTTTGTCATGATCTTAGTTTTCTTTGTATTTATTCCTAGTTCCACCATTTCTGCTGTGCAGTGTAGTCTGTTACTTTTCTCTTGTATATGTTCATGTTTATGTGATAAGAATGCTATATCATCTGTAAAATCAAGGTCCTCAAACTTGGTAAATGGAGTCCATCGTATGCCTCTTAATGTCCTGTCTACTGTGTTCTTTAGTATTCAACCAGTCACAAGGTTGAAGAGGAGAGATGACATAACACATCGCTGTCTTACACCTGTATATACTGGGAAAGATGTATTGTAATTTTTTATACAGCAGGAACAGTCTTTATAGAAGAGAGCAATTATTTTGCAAAGACAGAATCATGCGATAGTGCTAAGGCTTGTTCTCTGTATCTAATTGGTAACACAATCTGTCTGACTACCCTTGAACATTTTTGGTACAATAGCACTAAAATGTTTTTGTACAAAAGAAATGTCCATGATGCACTTTTGCCTAATGTTAATGCTGCATTCAATAACTTGAAGCATTTCTGTAGCGATGTATCACACTTTGTGTTATTTCCTGAATTTTATTTTTATTTCCAACCCTCCAAATGTTGTTAATATATTTCCAAATACATAATTATTTTTCTCTTTTCTTTGATTTTCATTTTCATCTACAATCATGCTTCGAGTCACTGCTGATACATAATTTATGACTTTTATGCTATTAAACTCAACAATGATTTGGATATTTCCAGAGTTTCTGTTACCACACATAACACTTACTCCCTTGCCTTTACTCACAGGTTTTTCTTCTCTTACTATCTCCCCACTGGACATGCGATTTAGAGGTATGTCTTTTACCTTTTCATCTTCACTACTGACTGGAACGTTTTCTAGTTCCAATCTTTTGATATCTTTATCTGCTACCATCTTCATATCCTTCACATTACCTGAAATGAGATCTGCACAAGGTACTGATAACACTGCCACATTGATGAATTTCTGTATAAAAGGAGTACTTATAAAAACATGGGCTATCCTATATCTTTCTATAACCCCCCCCCCCTTTCCCTAAAAATCCTGCAACTCACAAATATATCTGTAAGTTTGTCTTGGTTTCTCAGAGCTTGGCGAATGCTTGATATTGTCGCACCAGTGTCTCTGAGGTCTGAAACAGTTCGCCCGTGTATCTTACCTTTTTGTAGTTTGAAACTACTTTGCCTAAGTGCCACAGTATTGGCATTTTGGACTGGTTTTTTGGTGTCCATAAAGCTAATTTCATTTATCGTTGAACTGTGCACAAACACAACATTATTCATTAATATTACAGAGCTCTACAGAATTACCCTCTCCTTGTTCTGAACCTGATTCGTTATATGACATCTAGTAGGCTACATGTGCCTCTTAAAACTGTTTCCTAAGAATTTAAAAGACACAAAGAACGAACATGGTTACAATAGTTATAAAATATTTAGCTGGATTGTTATATCTATTTAATTTGTTTTTCCTCTTGTCGATCAACAGGCTGATTCTATTTTCATACTCTGGACTTTTATCACAAACTGAGTCGTTCCTGTGTCTTCTTCGCAGTATCCGCAGTCAATAATGAGTACTTGTTTTTTCACATAATTGCGATCTTTTGTTAGATATCTCTGCAGATATTGTCTGCCACCACATCAATGATGTCACTTTTTGATGAAATAAATATTGTCGAAAGTGCAGCGTAATCATTCTTGTCAAATTATTTCAGATAGCTCAAGCTCACTGGCTTATTTTATTTTGTTGAAAATATTACTATGTGTCCTGGAAGTGACTTAAGCATTTTACTTGTTAAAAACAAGTCGACCTGTAATTTGTAGTCATTCTTGACGTTGATTGCCTGCACCCACTTCTGAAAAGTGTTCCGTATTTCAGACAGAGAGTCAGTAAATGTATGAATGCCTCTGGGCTTCAACTTGATAAACTATTTTCTATAACTCATTTCAGGTAGATTGTAGTGCTTCGTAATGCTTTTCTTTGACGTACTCAGTCTAAACTTTTTTGTTCTTGAATTGATTCTAAGATCTTTAGTGGCTCAAGCGCGAAATGTTTTTGAAAGATTACTGCATAGTCATCTTTAGGGACGTTGTTCATGTGCATCTGAGGTTTAAAGTTCACAATCCACGAGCCAATAATATTATGCTCGCTATATTTCCTGACTATCTGGCCAAGATGGCGGCGTAAACAACGTTCGCCGAAAATTGTGACTAAAAGATGTGTTTATTCCTGGAAAGAATGTTAAATGAGTTAGATTAGTGTAGTTGTTCAGTTAAAGATGATTTTTGCGACAGGCTGGGCAAGTCGGCGGAGGATTCAGCGGTTCAAAAAGAAATGCCCAAGATGAAAATAGGAGATGTTTTAGAAATAAGGAAAATAGAGGCCAGCAAAAGGTTAAGACCAGGGTAGGTACATTCAAAATATGTGGATGGGGCAATAAAGAAGAACAAGTGATATAATTAATGGAGAAATATAATGTTAAAGTATTAGGCTTATCAGAAATGAGAATGAAAGGACGAGGAATGACGAAACTAGGGCTGTACCGAATATTCGCTTCGTATTCGCTTCGGGGCCGAATAGTGGACCTAATAACTATTCAGTATGTGGCCGAATAGTTGCGGTCGAGCCGAATACAAATAGTAGTTACCTTACACACGCTTCTGCATACACGGCTGTAATGCTGACAACATGGAACGATTGGTTTTGTTAAAAGCTAATGCAGCTTTCGTGCATTAACTAAGCCGTCAGTGAATATTTCCAAGTTTAGTTACTTGTTATAATACTCAGGATTCTTTCATTTCTAGTTATTAGTTACCCTAGACTGACTGAAGAATGCAAAACATAAAATGTTTTTAAATGTTTACTATTCTGTACTACTAACTAGACATGGAAAGAATATAGACTTCGACCACATCTAAGTCGATAATATGAAAACAAACGGAAACATAAGTAATTGGGTGCAAACTTCAACTGCTCCAACATGCTGAGAGAAGAAATAAAATCTAAAATACAATTTAGAAATAAAGTATACTATGCCCTTCAACATCTGCTAAAGTCAAAGTGTCTGTCTCGCAACAACAAGATCAAAATATATAAAACGTCGATAAGACCAGTCATTTTATATGGCTCTGAAACTTGAAGCAGAAATAAAAGAGGTGAAGCCTTATTACAGGTTTTCGAAAACAGTCTTACGACAAATCTTTGGACACATCAAAGATGCCAAAGGCTGAGAATGGAGAATGAGAAGCAACAACGTAACACATAACACATAATCTGTTTAAATCACCATTGATCACTGGCATCATGAGAGCTAGCAGACTAAAATGGTTGGGGCGTATTGAAAGCATGTCAGATGACAGTGAAGTAAAAACTGTATACACCTGAGAGAGGAATGGGCGTAGACCACGAGGCAGACAAAAAAGAAGTTCGAGCGATAATGTCCAGCCAGACCTGCAAACAACTGTGTTACTAATTGTTAAGATAAGGTTAACCAGAGAGGTGAATGGAGGCGAGTGATATCTTCAACAGTAAACCTCAAGGGCTCAGAATGCTAAAGAAAAAGATGACTAATCTGTGCTACTTTATGTGAAGTAAAAGTTCAGCGTACATTTGACATTATGAATGTGTGTGTGTGTGTGTGTGTTTTTTTTTTTTTAAAGATATATTTTATGCAATATACACTATTCGTATTCGTATTTGTATTCGGCCGAATAGTTGGTCACGCTATTAGTATTCGGCCGAATAGTGAAAATCACTATTCGGTACAGCCCTAGAAGAAACTACATAAATATTACGTTTTGTTCCAATCGGGAGTAGAGGAAATGCAACGTACAAAGCAAGGAGTAGGATATGTCATCGATCCCGAAACTGCAAAAAATATACTTGAAGTTAACTACATCTCGGAAAGAATTATAAGTTTGAAATTACAAGTAGGAAATAGTTCGGAGGTGTTTTTTTTTCAGATATATGCTCCGTACAATTACAGTGATGATGAGTTAGATCAATTATGTGAAACCTGGATGATGAAATTTGTGAGATAGATAATAACGAGAAACTGATCGTGATTGGTGATTTTAACGGTAAGACAGGACGGGACAGAAGAACATTTACAAGATACCTAGGCAATTATGGAGACAGCAGCATAAGAAATGAAAATGGCGAAAGACTGTTGGATATATGTGCACAACTTGACATTGTTATTACCAACACCTTTTTTCAACATAGAGCTTCACAAGTTTTTACATGGTATAAATGGAATGATCTAGATACCAAGAGTCAGATTGATTACATCTTGACGAGAAAAAGAGACTTTCATCAAGTTACAGATGCGAGAGTTATACCAAACTTGAGTTTAGATACAGATCATAGGATGGTGATACTTGACAGAAAAATCAAGATAAGTTATTATCAAAAAAAAAAAAAAAGAAATGTAATAAAAGTGACATAATAAAATGGAAAGAACTAGAGTTTGCGGGAAATAGGCTAGCGTTACAGCAAAAATTACTGGAAAATTATGAACAGCTTCCACGAAACACTCTTGGGGTAAATACAGAATGGTTGAATTTCAGAGACACCACTATGAAAATAGCACAAGAAATATGCGGAACTAAAAGGAAACGTAACATAGGGCGTAAGCTCTCAACATGGTGGTCTGAAGCATTTCTCTCTCAACCTATATTTAACCTTATTACGTCATTCGAAACTTGGTGTGGAAATTCCCCCGATTACAGTTGCAAAAAATCGCCTGTAAACTAAAAAAGTTTGCGATTAAATGAATAGGGACTCCATATATTTTTCTGTTTCGTCGAAATCCTATCTGTGATTCTGAAAATTGATACTCTATCAATGGTCTCAGCGGGACGACAGCAGTCTGCCAATCTAATGGTGTTTCTTGATTTCCCCATGCCACCTGAAAAATCAGAACACACAGACGCCCAAGAAAAAATCAATCGACTCCAGAAATTCTCAGAACAAATTGGACTCCAAATTAACACCGCAAAAACAAAAATTCTAGACTTTACCAACAGTTCAGTTGATATCACGCTGAACAACAACAGCCTTGAAAAAGTCAACAGTTTCACTTATCTAGGGAGCAAGATGTCAACTACAGGAGATACCGCACCAGAAATACCATTTAGAATAGCACTGGCATCTAGTGCCTTCAATAAACTGTCTAACATCTGGAAATCAAAGACACTTAGCAAACACACAAAACTCAAGATCTTAAATTCTTGTGTGATTCCAGTACTAACCTATGGATGCGAGAGCTGGAAATCAACGAAAACTCTAAGACACAAAATTAGACAGTTTTGAAAATAAATGCCTTAGAAGAATACTAAATTTCAAATGGTCAGATTTCCGAACAAATACACAAATAAGGCAAGAATCCAGGCAAGAGTATGTGTCTAATTTTATACGAAAACGCCGCTGGAACTATGTCGGCCACGCCCTTAGAATGGATAAATCAAGACTTCCTTACCAAGCCCTCATTTGGACACCACAGGGGAAAAGATCTCGTGGAAGACCAAGGGAAACCCTACGTAGAACTATCATCAGGGAAGGCTCGCTCATGGGCCACTCAAACATCCAAGACCTACAACGGATTGCAACGAACCGCCATGCATGGAGAGTCATGACCTCTGCCCTATGTGCCGCACTCGACACAAGAGGAAAGACTAACTAACTAACCTGAAATATTCTCTTTAACCATATTGCTCCCGTTTCTCCTGCTGCCTTGATGGCCTCAGCTGGTAGATCATCAATACCTGTCGCCTTTAGTCTAGAGGCGGTTCGAATGACATATTTTACTTCATCCAATAATATACCCGGTTCTAGTTCCTCTGCTGTTAGTTCCGAGTTGTTTTTATGTTCTTCCCTGCTTTTATCGTTTTATTGCAGCTAAGTAATGATTCAAAGTAATTACTCCACCTTGCTAAAAATTTGGTAGGCTCTATTATAGGTTGGCCAACTTCATCATTTATAATTTCTGTTGGGATGTATTCTTCATTCCTGTTTCTCATGCCTTTGATTTTTTTGTAGTAGTTTTTCACTGCTGTTCTTTCTTCTTCAGCCAGCTTGCTTCCAAACATTTCCCATGAATCTCCTTTTGCTTTTCTTATAGTTCTATTTACTTCTCTTCTAACTATCCTGTACGTTATGTAATCCTCTTCTGTTCTGCTCCTCAGCCAAATGCCATAGGTTTTCTTTTTACTGCTCACAATACTTCTTATTTCTTCAGACCACCATGTTGAGAGCTTACGCCCTATGTTACCTTTCCTTTTAGTTCCACATATTTTTGTGCTATTTTCATAGTAGTGTCTCTGAAATTCAACCATTCTGTATTTACCCCAAGAGTGTTTCGTGAAAGCTGTTCATAATTTTCCAGTAATTTTTGCTGTAACGCAAAGACAAATTTCGCACTCAAAAGAAGGAAGAGGAAGTAGGTATGTGGGTGATGTAACACAGAATATTACACGTGCCCAATGTAATATATTTACGTAGCCGACACTTGGCTTTGTTGTGTGATCACGGGATTATGGCGGCTGCATATGGTGCAAGTGGCAATGGTTTAAATAAATACCTTGTTGATTTCTGCAGCCCTCAGACAGCGGTCAACTTCCTGATCTCGCAGTCATTGACAGAACGTGTTGTAGTATGTAATTCAAATGTGCTTGCCCTTTTTTTTTAATGTACCCTCTTACCCCATTTGTACCTAATAATCAGCTGCTTCTTTATTTACATTTTGATACTCGTAACAGTCCAGCTACCAAATCATCTGCCTATGGACTTCACGGCTTGAAAGTCTTGCGGTAAGAAGGGGTACTTACTATCAACGCCTGCCTGCGGATCAAAAGGTGGTGGTGTTCAATGCTGGACATTTTTTTCCAGAAATGATCTTGGTTGCCAGGTCGACCCAGCCTTAAATGGGCGCCATGTAAAGTCCTGGGAAGTAAAGTCGGACTGTGTGATGTTGACCACATCACCACCAAGTGCCGACTGCTCCATGAAATATACACTCAGTATTTCCCAAAGCGTGGAAAGGCTGCCTTTACATATTATCTACTCATCTCTCTACCTTCTATGTATGTCTGCCTACACTCTGCCTGCCAACCTCTAACCTACCTTACTTGCTACTGACCCACAAACTGTTTACCACATCATCATTTCATTATCATCATCATCATCATCAATATCGTCATTATCATCATCATCATCAAGAGCCTTGCTAAATGGCGGGCGAGATCATGGCTCTTCAAAATCTGCGATCTTCAACAATATGTAAAAGTTAGTGTGCTAACACTGCTCCATGACATGACAAAATACTGCCAAGAATCTTCTTGCATAACTTTCCAGTGGTCACAACATGTTCACATTGCCTTATTCTCATGAGTTGAGCACCATCCCGCTTTAATAACATCTCGGTTGCTCTTTTTGAATATCCAAGAAATTCTACAGATTTTTTGTAAAACTCCGAGGCCTCGGTAAATTACTTAGCTTGTTTATTATTCGTCTCGGATTCACAGCCAAATATTAAAACTTGCTCTTAATAATGTCACCCACCCCTACCCCCTCCCCCAAATTATAGTGACATGAATTTATTGCATAAAATTTTCGTAAGTTTGTAAAATGCATTTTTAGCCTGCAGTTTTCTGTTCTTTACCACTGGGATACATTTGCGGTCAGATGTTAACCGTGTACCCATATGCCTTACTAGCGGTAAGTGAAGTAGTACAGTAAAGATCACTTCTCACATCTTTAGGCGCATCGGGCATAAGGGAAGGGCACCCATACTTTTTACAGACCAATCGGCACTGGGTGGGTAATGTGGTCAACATTACGCCGGCCGTCTTTACTTCCCCGGGACATCCATTCTGGTACCCATTTTAGGTTGGGTCGACCTGAGACCACGATAAAAATCCACCTTACTGGCTGTACATGTCCTAAAATAACATTGACTTTGATTAGACATTCTTACACTATTCTTTTCTTTGGCATTAAATACTTACGTGCTACTTATGTAATGTCTACTTACCTGCTTACTTAATATCTACCAATATCTGAGTTATCAGTTACACGTTTGGTTAGCTAGGTTATAATCAAGGTACTCTGGTCATGTTAACTTGGGCTCAGTCTCCGCGCACCTCCAACATATATACACCAGCAGATAGTTGTTTATAGTGCCAGTCCAATGCTTGCTTGCAAGGCTTCTGATACGTCTGGTTCACTTCTTGTACCCAACTATGCCAATACTGTAACGGAGGTTGAACTTGGTCGACCTTTTTGATTTGGTTTTTTAAAAATGGATGGATGAACTATAACCGAAACTGTTCGCAGTAGATTTGATGCCGTCGTTTTTTTTTTTTTTTTTCATAAATGGATGGATGGATTTACTCTCAGTTCTGGCATTCGTAGCATTGATATGCTCATACTGTTGCCTCCCTAAACCTTTGATCACCATCTGCTCTAAGAGCAAAACAATGTCGACATGATCCAAAGTACGGCTATCCGCAACAATGGCACAGTCAGCCAGTCTTTCTATTCGTTCACACAGAGAACAAAGGTGGAGGTAACTCCACTCACTGTAGTGACTCATTCAATTGCTTGCGTAAGGAGCTGCCATGACAGCTGTATCCTGTTAACAGAATGAGTAATAAATCAGTCAATCAATAATTGACATCACCTTCTTCTTCTTCTTCTTCTTCTTCTTCTTCTTCTTCTTCTTCTTCTTCTTCTTCTTCTTCTTCTTCTTCTTCTTCTTCTTCTTCTTCTTCTTCTTCTTCTTCTTCTTCTTCTTCTTCTTCTTCTTCTTCTTCTTCTTCTTCTTCTTTCTTCTTTCTTCGTTTCTTCTTCTTCTTCTTCTTCTTCTTCTCTTCTTCTTCTTCTTCTTCTTTTTCTTCTTCTTCTTCTTCTTCTTCTTCTTCTTTCTTCTTCTTCTTCTTCTTCTTCTTCTTCTTCTTCTCTCTTATCTTCTTCTTCTTTCTTCTTCTTCTTCTTCTTCTTCTTCTTCTTCTTCTTCTTCTTCTTCTTCTTCTTCTCCTCCTCCTCCTCCTCCTCATCCTCCTCCTCCTTCTTCCCAATATTCTTCTTCTGCATTCCTAGCACTTGAGGTTCATTGCGGCAGATATCACCCGCCTCCACTAATCTCTTTGGTCGGGCTTCTCTTTAATGGTGTATCTGTCGTCCCTTTGTGGGATGCCATTTTTCGTTGTTTGAAGCCCCATCCTGGCTTTTGCCGGGGACCCTGAATATATCCGGGCCATAAATATGTCCTAGCCATAGATATGACAATAAAGGCTGAAAGGGGTTTCTGGACCTCTCCACAAGTGATCCTCATCCGCATGGTGGCACTTGTGTCACCGGGTTTGTTTCGGTTGTGTGATGTCCTGGTGGGGTAAACAAACAAGCAAGCAAGCTTCGTCTTTCCAGTTGCAGATTTGTCATGACATTAATCTCTCCATCGTCTTCTTGATCTGCTCGTTGTCTACGATCATTTAGCTCCCTTGGGTTTACAGTTTCTACCTCTCTGTCATCTGACATTATTTAAGATACCCCACATTTCAGTTTATTAACTTTCATGATGCCAGTGATCAGTGGTGATTTAAACAGATTATTAATCTCGTTGTTGCTTCTCACTCTCCCTTCCCTTCTGTTTGTATCCTTGATGGGTCCAAAGCTTTCTCGTAAGACACTGTTTACGAAAATTTGTAATAAGGCTTTATCTCTTATAGGTGTGCTCCATGTTTCACAGCCATATAAAACTACTGGTCTCATCAACGTTTTACATATTATGATCTTGTTGTTTCAAGTTAAAGACTGACTTTAGCAGATTTTGAAGTTCATCGTATATTTTACTCATAGATTGTGTTTCTTCTCTGAGCATGTTTGAGCATTTGAAGTTTGCACCCAGGTACTTCTATATTTCAGTTCGCGTAATTTTCATGTAATCGATTTGTGTGTGGACGAGGTTTATATCCTTTTCCTGTTTTATTATTATTCTGTATACCGACATTTAGTCAGGTTACAGATTGCACGTTGAATCTGGCACTTTAAGTATGAAAGCTTCGCTTTGGTTACACTAAGAAAGTGGACACTACACGTATGGGAATTTTCCGAGTGCAGCATTATCAAATTTTGATTGATTAGTTTATTGATCTTTACAGGTTTCTTTTAAAAAAGTTGGGATCGAATTTCCACAATTAATATATTAATGAATTTCTGAGATCTGAGAACGAAAGCATTATTTCGCTGACAAACCATCGCTTCCACTTTACCAGGTCAATTTGTATTTGATAATACGACGACTTGAAACGATAATTCAATTACATGTACCCTCTAGCGACTGGAGCTCCACCATGTCATATTCATCGCCTAACACAATAAGTGGAATATTTTGAAGTGGTCTCATTAAAACAACCTCATTCATCATCATCATCATCATCGTAATCACAAACGTCTTGTTCTGCCGTTATACACCCATAGAGTTCACATCCTAGTCTTCCATTCTGTTGCGAGGTTTTGTAACACACATGTTTTACAGGGTTGTGTAGCTATCCCTATTCGCAACCCTTCTCCTTTCTCATTCTAGCTTGGGACCGGTAATGGCTGACATATCTCATTATATTTTCCCTACACACTGAAAATGAATCAGTAGTGAGCGCATGATTTGTCTTTCAGATTCCGGTCAAAATGGACGCTAGGCGCGGCCACTGGTTTGAGTCGTGGCAAATTGTTTGCTTCTGACCGACGGTGACCTTTACACTTTTGCTCCATTTGTAGACTGAAAGGATATAATTGAGTGAGCTGAGTGCATGAAGCGACATTGTAAGCTACGAATTTCATTTCGAATGTTTTTCGACTGTGATCAACGTGGTGTTGTGAATTGTAGATCCAGAAAATGGCGCGTAGCGTGCCGTCGCACTATTGGTGGTGCCCTTGTTGATTTTACATTTATAAATATTCCCAGCCCTGAGTAAGAGCATGGGAGCTACGATAGGACTGGCCCTCGCGTTGGCCCTCATCCTTGGTTGGTCTACAATGTCTGCTAAATTTTTCAGGACTTTATTGTGGCACCAAGTACTTGTCCTAAGGCTTTTCTGTACGCTGACAATACGTGCTCGAGCGTCTGCTTAGCTCTGCACAGTGGGTATGTCGGGTCGGTTGTCGCAAGCCATTTCGCCATGTTGATGTCAGACTTTAAAACATAGTACGCAGTTCTTAAGACAAAGCTCAGCCGCAGCGGTGTCATTCGCCAGATCTCCCTCAGTGTGATCCACTGGCCTTGCTGTTACTGCTGTGGGGCTTTATTAGACCCTTGTTTCGTTTTCGGCGTCCAGTATTTGCTATATTACCATGTCTCTGCGATTTTTTTTGCCGTGGCTTTGGACCACCAACTGACGTCGGTTGGTTTGTGTGAACACCATGAGTTCCTTCAATTTCAGTGCATCTTGGGCTTTACATTTCTTACCTGTCTTTAAGGCGGACTGGACATTTGCCATAGTGGAGTCTGAAGACGACTCGCGAAGCATCATCGCGAGTCTTTCCTTGCCGACTTTGATCTTTTCGGTTATTGACTTAAACGGAAGTACTAGCTTAGCCTTATTACCCTACAGAGCCACATCGTTCAGACAAGGCGGTGACCAAGCCACATCCTCATGACTGTGTTAATTTTCCTCTCCATCGTTTCCACTGCAGTCATGCTAAGTTTTAACACGAGCAATGGCCAGAGGAGCTTTGGAATCAACATAAACTGGAGACACCAGACCTGGAACTTTCCAATCAACCTGCATCTCTCGATCGCAAGCAGGCCTGTAGCCAGTAACACATGTAGGCGCTGGACTTCCACCCTGTAAGATAACGTTGAATCGTAAACGTGGCCGAGGCTCTTCACCGGGTCCTCCAGAACCGTGGCGATCCGTTGCTTTGCCACTGTCTAACTGACTGCCGCCACCTAGCTTCAAGAATTAACAAACTTCTTGTTTGCGTGTGCAACTGCTTATCTGGTGGTAACTTCTGCTACCGTTGATGATGAACTGCATTTCAAATGTCGGACTGTTTGTGTTAGCACGTCTGATGGCTACCCTAAGCTTTTATTGTGTGTGTATGCTAGTGCATATGCAGAGGCAGCTGTCTGTCAATCTTCCCTCAAGGGACTGTGATGAACATTCTGTGTGTTTACGTTGGCACAGGAGCGGATCAACGATGGGGTGCCCCTTTTTGTTATGAAGCAAAAAAATTAGGATTACCAAATTGTCTTAAGCCATTCTTTATAGAATGTAAAAAGATATGGATTTTTATGGCTAGCGGTTTTTGGCAATACATGTTCTTTATTATCTGCAGATGTGTGGTTTGAATGTTCCGATGTTCTCGTGCGTGAGGTGGGAAAGCTGGCATTTGGCCGGATTTCTTTCTGACCAGGGGGCTGTGTGGTCCCGAAGCATTGTGTCCACCTCGAGTGCTAGAGGTTCCGGGTTCAATCGCCAGTAAGGGCTGGGATTTTTTTTTCACGTGGACTTCTAGTTATTCCCTCTGGTCTCTGGGTAGTGAGATCGGACGCCTGTGTGCATTGTTGCGCACAAAACAAATCCCTTGGCAGTTGGAAATCGAAAAGAGTAGCCTAACAGGGCTGTCCGGGACAAAAATTTAGAGTTACAAATCTACCCAAAGTATTTAAGGATTCCCGTCGGTACTACATAGCCTGTGCACTATGCTGAGCTTCTTCGGACTCATAATTGAGTTAGAAGAAGAACGGAGCACTTATGGGTTACTACCCGTCTGCCATGATGTTGATCTGTTGTTCAAACCTCAAACTTCAAATCTCTTTCAAACCAGCTGTGATAAGATCGACGTCTGTACAGGTCCTGTTACATAATGATGATGATGATGATGATGAGAAAGAACTTTCGCAAAAAAAAAAAAAAAAAAAAAAAAAGGTGGCATTGACAGTACTCGTAAACAAACCCTGCATTTGATGGTTATTGATAGGATTACTATAACTATATCCTAAAATCGTGCCCTCACAGTTGAACAAATATTTAAAAAACTATTATACGGATCAAAGCAAATGTTTGCACGTCGTCTTTGATGTCGAAACTCTTTGATTTTATAATTTACATTTAGTCTTAGTCTTAGCCAAGGTTTCACATCCACTAAATCTGATTTCCCGACTCATGCATTGTTTCTGTGATATTGAGAATCAGATGAAATTTCCCTCTCTGTCCCATTTGAAAAACTGGGGAACAAAAAATTAGTTCCGGAACAATCCGGAAATGTGCGCACGCAGTAAATGCATATTTCAGTTGCTAGAGGCGCCAACTCCAACACTCGCCACCAGAAATACAATCTATATCTATCATTAATGGAAGTAGTCGGGAACAATAAGCTGGCTATTATACACACGTAAGGTATTTGACCAGCTCACAGGTAAACCGGCTACCGGTCATATAGAACTTCAAGGCACAACCGCTGCACGAATGAAAGGCTTTCCACGGGAAAAAACACAGCTCACAGGGCTGCAACCAAGTACTAAACTCAGTAGCTCAGGCAGCGATACCGTATACTACCGTGGTTACATGGAAACTGCTTTATGGCCATCTACGATTATAAGCGGGACAATTGTAAGATCAAAAGAATAATATCTAATAGCAATTCGGTCTATGGAGTGAATTTAAGCGAGAACACTGTTGCAACTGGTAAAACTGATGAGAAAAAGAGCAAGGAAAATGCAAAGCGATAAATATCTAGATGACCAAGCCATATAGATGGAGCTGGACGCGAGCACTGAGTGAATTTGTTATTCTAGTGTTCGTGTGAAATAGCGAAAAATGACCATATAAAGCTTACGGTAGGCCACACGATAATGATGACTGAGGACAGCTGGCTGAAAGAGAGACCTCTGTTCGAACCTTAAGGTGATTAAAAAATATGTCTACCGTCTTGGGGTGTGTGTGTGTGTGTAGGGGGGGGGGGAAGTGGGGTGCACAGCCTGCATAGTTCGTGGCGACTGCACTTGTAATATGAACATACATCCTTAGAGTCAAAATTCCCTGTCCTGCAGCTTAACAATCGTGATACTTACAGACATAAATTCGGATCGGAAGGTCGTGGGTTCTCTCCCTGCGAATGACCTTGGCTCCCAGGTCGACCCAGCCTTGAATGGATACCGGGTGCAGTCCCGGGAAGTAAGGGCGGCCGGTGTGATGCTGACCACATCACACATCTTGTGCCGATTGGTCTATAAAATAAAGGTCTTGTCCTGCATGCCCTATACGCCTAAAGGTGTGGAAAAGGATCCTTTTCTTTACTTACAGACAGCAATGCCTAGAAGCTGGGTTGTTTTCCAACATCTACTACAGGGCTACACAATCTAATATGCAAAATATACTAGTTTCATAAAATTTTACTGTAATCAATCACAATCCCTTTGCTGTATACCAGAAAAAGAAAGGGCTGAAAAAAAAATTAAGTAAGAAAGTATACACAATACCGCAGCTTTCTGTTACCTATGTAAAAAAAGATAAATATTTTGAAAAAGTGTTTCTTGTTGAGAATGCCACCATCCTTATCAACTACGTGTCCAGAGGAAAGCATTTAACCCCTGTTCAAGAATTAAACTCTTGTTGGCAATCCTGACACATAATCTCAACTCCCGAAAAATGCCACGTAATAAATTTTACAATGTAATGTTTGTGTCTGTATTATTTGAAAAACAAATTTAAGGAAATGAAAAAAAAAAAAAAAAAACAAAAAACATGAATTTCTTCTTACCAACCAAAAGATAGCTATTATCTTCAGCACAAAAGTTATATTATCACATTTAGACTCAGATCAGGAAATTACTGACTCAGTTACTACATCCATGGAATATTAAAGAGGCGGTCTACAGCCAAAATATATCTGTAGCCAAGTACCTCAAACTTTATGTTTTGAAATTTTGAACAGATCAATATCATGGCACACGGATGAAACCCACAAGTGCTCCTTTCTTCTTCTAACTTAAGTCTGAGTCCGAAGAAGCTCAGAACAGTTCACATGCTCTGTAGCACCGGCGATGATCCTGAAATACTTTGGGTAGATTTTTAACAAATTTTGCCAGGGCTGCGCCGCTAGGCTACTCTTTTCGATTTCCATCTGCCAATGGATTTTTTACGTGCTCAGCAATACACACGAGCGTCCGATCTCACAACTCAGAGACCAGAGGGAATTACTAAAAGCCCAAGTCCACGTGAAAAACTTTCAGCACTTACTGGGATTTGAACACAGAACCTTTAGCACTAGAGGCCTTGAGACCATGCAGCCCCCTACCTCAATCTTCTAACTACATACAGCAACATTGAAGCAAACACAGCTGATAGAGGTCTATTATGGTCATTTGAAACACTGCCCAACATACAACCATATCATTTGACGCTGAAACTAAAATTGTAGTTAGAAGCTTACTCCACTCAAAGGAATAGCTCTATAGGAAAGAGCTAATAAGGGATGTAATGAAAAGGCAACAAAATATATAAATGAATATCCGCTGTCGCAAACCAAGAGACTAAACTATGTCTCAGTGTTAATTAAATCTTCAAGCCTTTTCCTCCAGGCAGTGACATTTGGATCTTTTATTTGTCCTTACATCATTCGCCATGTTGTTTTCTGTTTGCAGAAGATTATATACACTACAAAAGCCTCTTGGGCAAATACTGATTAGAGAAACAACAAAGAATGTCTATCAATGTATGTCAGGTCCCTTAGATTAAATACGGCTGCATTACGTAACTAAGCCATCTCTAAATTGTCCATCATCTTCAAGTTTAAAAAAAAAGAGTAGATGCAATGAGGGAGCCGACGTGGTCTAGCGGCTAAACGCTCGCATGTGGATCGGAAGGTCGTGGGTTTCTGTTCCTGACGGGGGCAGGACTATTTCAAAGAGGACATTGGCCTCGAGTGGGTACCAAGTACAGTCCTGGGAAGTAAAGGCTGCCGGCGTGATGCTGACCATATCACATACCAAGTGCCGTTTGGTCTATAAAATACATGATTAGCCCTATATACCCAATACGCCTGAAAGTCATCGAAAATGGCCCATTACTTTACTTAGAAGCAATCAGTTCCATTTGGAAGACGGCCTTCTGGAACAAAAATCACGACCATCTCTAAAGCTGCTCATCTCATATGTAGAATAAACCTTATGTGTTTATTTCTTTATAATGAATTGTCAGTAAGCAATAAATCTATCTATTGAATCATCTATGACGTTTGAATGTAAATGCTATAGACGCCTTTAATTAGTTATTTAGAACACAAAACTAACAAATATTTCAGAGACAACATATACAAATTTGCAGGACCTCACTAGGGGTTGGTGAAATGTCGCAAGCTTGCTTGGGTAGGACACATGGTGTGAGACATGATTCGAATGCAAAGACTGTGCTTCAAGGAACATTGGGGGAGGGGGGGGGGAAGTCGAAGAAGAGAAGGGCAAAGAAGAACCTGGATTGAGAATATCAAGAAGTAGACAGGATAATTTGTCATTCATTTATTCATCAAGCGGAAGACAAACGATAGCTGGTTTTTGTGTACTACTACTTGCATTGATACACCTTCACGACCCTAACGTGTCAAGGGTTATGTGATGTTGTTAACGTTTGAGTTTCTATTTAATCTGTTTCTTTCTTCTGCAGAATTCACAGTAAGTGTACGTCTTCATCTCCAGATTGGGAAAAGCAGAGCTTCAGTTCAGTACCGACACACAGCACTCGGGACATTCTCATACTTGCTCAGTCCCATCTTCAGCAGCTACATAAAGAAGATTTCCGCTGCCTGTAGCGGTAGTAGAAGTTAGATGACATGTTAAGTTTCTTGCTTTTCCTTTGAGTATAGAGTACCGGCCAGATCACCTAGTCCTTTTCCAGTTAATTATTTCTGTTCAGACCGATTCAATTAATGATCGATTGGGACTTCCGTATCGCTTACTTGCTCCCAAAGTGTTTTAATATTTTACCTTGGCGAGACAGAAAGAGCGTGTGTGTGATTTTGTTTCTGGTTCTAACGATTGTCACGTTTTCGTCGGGTGTGTCCCTGTATCTAACTAAGACACAAATGCTGGACAGTGATAGTGCCTTGGATAATCACAATAAATCGAGACAGTTGTCTGACAATGGCCTTGTGTCAAAGGAAACGGCGTCAAAGAACCTGTCTACGCACATAAAGAAAGATAATGTAAACAGTTCTTAAAACGCCTCTCATCACACGAAGCCTCTCCATACGCTCAGCATTTCAATGGGACCGACCACTCACAAGACAAATTTTCGCACTTTCGATCAAGGTTACCAGAAGCAAATGTTGTACTTCTGTGGAAAACAGTAAATGTCTTTCACTCAGTTATGTCTGAAAATCACATAGTACACATAATGTATGGCGGAACACTGATTGGCTCCTACAGACATCATGGTCCTATACCCTGGGATGACGACATCGACTTTCTTGTTCCAATTGCAGCAAAAGATTCTATCCAACAAGCATTCTCAAGGATAAACCACGAATACACCCTCTTCACTGGTTTTGAACATTACT
>CAJHNH020007457.1:357509-382509 GCA_905116865.2 Candidula unifasciata
CAGAGGCCATGGTTGACTCCGATATGGTCTGCATCAATGATGGGAGGCCGACTAGAATGGCAATGAGATCTGGAGATGCAGACACAGCCATTGACTTGACATTTGTCTCTCAGTCGTCGGTTTTAGATGTTAAATGGACTGTCCGAATGACCATGGGAGTGATCACCTACCATGTTCAGTCTTGACTTCTAAACACAGTGAGGTTAAGGTTGGGAGAGCACGCAAGAATTTCCAGTATAAGTGGACCAACAACCTACTTGGACGCCTCAGACGGGGAGCATGCAAAAGAACTGCCAGAACTAATTTTCTACAGCCCCCATGGTGGACTACAGAAGTAGAACAGGCATGGAAGGCAAAGAGAGCCGCAGTGAAGCAGCTAAAGAAAGTACGACAGACACCCTCAAGCTGACGAGAGGAAGTGGAGATGGCGAAGAATGTGAAAAAAGATAAGGTGGAGGTTTTCAAGCGCTGTGCTGCAGAAGCCAAAAGAGCAAAGTGGGAAACTTTTGTGAATGACATGAGAGGCGATAAAACATTGGGGAAATTCTGGAAACTGCAAAGGCAGATGCAAAGAAAAGATCGGCCTATGACAGTCGGAACAATTTGTAGAGACGATGGTGTGCGTGTGACAACAGACAAGGAGAAAGGGGAGGCTTTTCTCCATAGGTTTATAGCTCAGACAGATCCAAATGATGTAGACATTAGGGATGCAGTTAGAAAGGAGTTAGCTGGCACATTAAAGAATATGCATTATGAAGACATGATACAAGTTGAAGATATCAAACAAATTTTGAAAAAAGCAACAAAAAAAAAACTGCACCAGGGCCTGATGGTGTCAGGTATGGTCACATAACATCACGGCATATGAAGCGACTGAGCGCGCCCTGGCTCGGTTGCCGATCATCTGATAGACTGAGACGCCTAGCGGCACAAGCAGATTTTGACAAAAGAAAGAAGATGGTCACATGAAGGCTTTGAGCGATGTAGACCTGGCAGAGATGGCCGTCTCTTTTAACCAGAGTATTAAGACAGCATCAGTACCGCACGACTGGGTGCACAGCTATCTAATCCCACTACCAAAACCTTTTAAAGATCATTCTAAGCTTAGTGGCTTTAGAATCATCACCTTACAAAACACATTTGGAAAGGTCTTGGAGAAGATTGTTGCTATAAAGTTACAAGAACTTTTTGGAAAGCGGGAAGCTTCTCCCAAGAGGTCTGGGAAGTTACAGGCCATGAAAGGATACTTGGGCAAATGCGGCCACTTTTGCTTTTGACTTCTATGAAGGGTTCCAGAACAGACAGGAAACTATGGCGGTAGGACTGGATCTCGAGGATGCTTATAACAGAGTGAGAAACGACATCCTAATGACTGCACTGAGGGAGAAGGAGGTCAATCCATGGCTGGTGAATTGGGTTGCAGCTGTCCTGTATTCACGTCGGGTTGCTCTCCGACTGGGCTCATGGACCTCTGAACCATGCACTTTGGCCCCGGGACTGCCACAGGGATCAGCCATCTCGCCTGTGCTCTTCAACGTGTATACGAGCAAGATTGCAAGCCTAGAAGCACCAGGAGTTGGAAGGATACTGACTTTTGCGGAAGATATACTTGCATATAGGCAGGGGAAGAGAGGGAACAAACAGCCCGGGAGCTACAAGCGACAGTAGACAAAGTGACTGAGTGGTGTACGGAAATGAAGGCTGTCGTCCACCCGGAAAGAGCGTCTGTTTTGTGGTGTTCTCTGGACAACAGATTCGTTAAAACTAATGTCCCAAGTCTCACGATAGATGGTAGAGACGTTAACAGAGAGAGCAAAATGAAGTATCTGGGAATTACATTTGACAGGAGCCTGTCATTTAAGGACCATGTGGAGAGTGTTGTGACGAGATGCCAAAAATGACTTAGTGCACTTAAGACTATGGCTGCAGTTGACATAGAGCAGAGAATGCTTTTCACACAATATCAGCACCTGATCCTGTCAGTGGTGGATTAATGCCTGGGACCGCTTACCGTCTCAAAGAGTCAGATGGACAAACTAGAGCGCATACAGAACGCGGCTATGCGGGTCATTCTGGGTGGCACCAGAGACACACCAGTGGTGTGTATGCGATACATCCTTGGTTTGCCGACGGTTGCAGGTAGGCACAAGGTGATGCAGGCGAAGTCATATCTCAGTGTAGCTGCAGACTCAGACCACCCTCTGTATGAAACTCTGGGTGCAGTTAATGGTCAGCGGCTGATAAGAGGGAGGTCATGGATGGCTCAGGCAGAAGACACAATCAGACAGTTTTGCATCCTTGAGAACATTAGGTGAGGAGAGGAGTGGGTCAAAGTTCCACCTGAGCAGTCAGACCTGTGTAGAGTCATAATCACGCTGAGCCGGGAATGCAGAGACTGGTCAGCAGGTGCCACAGAGGTGGAAATTCAGCAATTAATTCAAGATAATGCTCGCTAAGAGGATTTGATCATTTGTACAGACAGTTCAGTGTCAAGAGGCAAAAGGAGTGCTTGGGGGCTTTTTATCAAAAGTTAATGGTCGACGTTTTTTGCGGGAGAGCCTAGCATATGATACCACAGCATTCAGCTTAAGAATGGAGGTGGAGGCGGTCACTGCAGCTTTCCGCTGGCTAGAGAACACGACACACACACACATTGTAATTGTAACTGATTCAGAAAGCATGCTGAGGATGATCAGAACAGGTATGCTTTGTGCAGAGTGGCATGCTTTCTGCGGAGGACACGAGTGAGGATTATTGTCTGGATTTTTTCACCGGGTCACGCCGGTGTGTTGGGAAATTAACAGGCGGACAGACTGGCTGGCTCTGCACAACTTGGTGGAATACTGCTACATGATAGGGCAGACGAGGTTAGTGCCTTGTGGGAGAGCGTGTACAATGCGGAGGAACAGATGGATCACCACAGTTTGGTGAGATTGATGCAGTTGGGGGTGTTTCAATATATTTACTTCAGTTCGGTGAGATTACCGATTTGCGAGGTCTAACACCAAAGCCACACAGACAGAACCACGGCTTCTCTGATCTTATTAATGTTTGCTTAAGCCAAACACAACTGACCATGTCAGTTTTCTATAGTTTTTGTATCAGAGCAAACAAGTAGTCTTTTGCAGTAAGTATTGAGGTACGATCAATGAATTATTTACTACAACCAGGCATCCCAGGTAGAGAAAAACGTAAGGTCTATAAGCAAAACATGGAGTTGATAGGCACTCATACAAGAGTCGAGATTAAAAGGTGCACTATAATTTATGTGAGACTCTGTATCTTAAAGGTTAATGAAAGCTCTGCACAATCCCTGACGTACCAAACTTTGATTTCTGCTGCGGACCGGTGGTCTTGTTCCCTTAGTGGACGACGTCTGCTTTAACATTTTTTTTTTATTTGTACTGTTTTTTTGGTTTTTGATTCCCTATAAATTTATTATTAGCACACAAACAAATTGAATCCAACACTAGCACTATAGCAAAATAAACGGATAAGCACATCACAAAGGATTAAACATAGCAATGCACATCATTATTTTGCTCAAATAAAACGTTTTCATCATTTCGTTGACACCCGCCTTCCCCCCTGCCCACTCCCCCCACCCAAAAAAACCACCACCACCCCGCCCCCCCCCCCCCAAAAAAAAAAAAAAATTCTGATACCCTAACCTGCAAAACATATTCGTTTAAAAGAAACATTATACAACATCAAATATTAAAATAAGAACGTTTTAAAAAATTACAAAACAACAATGAAGTGAACATTTAGAAATAATTAAAACAGGAGTAAAGTGAAAAAAAAAAAAAAACAACAACAACATTAAAGTGTTAAAAAAAAAAAAATCTTACATATTCATTTCATGGACACACATTATATATGTGGAGAATTGTTGAATAAACGCATTGTTTGAATATTAAAAAAAAAATGTAATGACTGCAAGCTAAACAAAAGAGAAAATTCAAAGTAAACAAATGTCTGTAGGGCCTCGGCTTTTTGAACGAGACCAACAGAAAAAAAAGAAACGTCGTTTTTAAGGTTTTCGGACACTTGCATGAGACGCACCGAATTTCAGCTCTTGTGCTCCATTTGGAGCTTAACTGAAGAAAGAGAGCTGCTTGTTCGGAGATAAATTTAAAAAAAAATGGTGTGCTTTTTGTTTTTCGAATCATGTCTTTGTCTATGAATACAAGTCAATACCTGGAAATTTATATTGCATGGAACATTCTGGAATATAAACATCTAGGTGATTTTAGAAATATTAAGAAATTAATTAATTTCCAAAGCCAAATGACTGCCTAAATACTCACGTAATGACAATGTTGTTCCATTGTTTTTCTAGTCCCGTCATGACTTTTACTGTAAGGTGGTGAAGAGGCATCAGCTGCCAGTTTTGGTGTTTGCCTTTGTAGATGTAGGTTTTCACGGCCTAGGATTGTCCATCTATTCATTGCTTTCGTGGTCAACCTCTAACCAAGGCAGCCAAAGTTGGTAAGTCAGTACAGTTTTGTTACTTTTTGACCCTTGCCGAACAAAACTGTACTTTCTTTTTGGGTGCTACGCCCGAATTTTGGTAATTTTGACTAAATAATTTAAATGTTGGCATTGTAGGCCCTGATTTAGCAAGTGTTGCTACAGAAGAAAGTCAGTTACGTCATAAGTCATGCAATTTCCCAGCCTTGTTTAAAATAAAAAAAATAAAAAAACACACATACACAGATGAACTAATAAATAACGAATAAGGCGAACTAATAGCGTAAGATCAACAACTATTGCTGAAAAAAAAAAACCAGCAAAATTTTGGTTGACAAGTTCAGAAGACAATTGTGGAGGTGAGCAGATTCAAGAAACGACGTCCCAGCACTTGAGGTATTCCCACAAGCGCACTCCTATGCAGATGTTGGTTCTGCAACATCCTGTGAAGGATACGAGACAAACTTTTTTTTTTTTTCTAAAAATAAAAATTACAAATTGCTATTTACTTTCATCCACCTGACCAAAACCTTTGACAAGGTCTGGAAGAAAGGACTTTGGAAACCTTTGACAAGGTCTGGAAGAAAGGACTTTGGAAACCTTTGACAAGGTCTGGAAGAAAGGACTTTGGCTCAAACTAGCACACAGTGGGATAAAAGGGCATATGTTTGCCCGGATTAGTGACTCTCTTTACTAAGGCTGCGAGAGAATCAGACTGTAAGAACAGAAGAGCAAGCTTGTCAAATTACAAGAAGGTGTCCCTTAGAAAGGTGTTTTATCTCCTACCCTGTTTGTTCTGTTTTATCAATGACCTCCCTAAAGAGTTAACGATTCATATTTACAAGCCCGACACGCAGATGACCTGGCCTTAGGGACCCGAGCTGAACATATAGAAACAATTTAAACAAGAATGAAGGAAGCTATAAATAAAGTTAACAAACTGACAGACTCATGTGAAGTCAAAAATAAACCGAACCTAAACGGACTCTTCTCTCTTTCCACAAAGCCAGAAAAAGTTGGTCTGTACCAGTTAGGCAACATCCCTCCAAAAGAGGACAACTCCTCATATTTGGGAGTAAAATTCGACAGAAGACTACCCTCCCCCTCCCCAAACCCCTCTCCCCCACGCGCACATTGAAAACTATCATGCGGTTCAGGCTTATAAAGATATTTACTGAAAGAAGCTGGAGTGCAGATGCCAACACAGTAGGACAAGTATGCACAGGATACATACGACCAAAACTGGAGTGTATCATGGGAGAATACTCTACTGCAGCCAAATCAAATCTATACACACTGGACACAATTCAGAACAAGGTCTCAGAATCATCACTGGAGGTATAAGAAGCACACCTGTCAGTGAGCTGGAGGAAACTTCTGGCCTCCAGAGCTTTAGTAATCGAAAGGGTAGTAAAAGTGCTTGCGCTGAGAAAAATTTAAGGAGTCACTACAGGAAAAACAATTTTTTTTTTACTTACAATGTTAGACGAATTATTTTATAATGGTCATTTGTAGGGATGTATGTTGATACATTTGTAGACTTCAAGTTTAAAAAAACATGGTTGCCATGGCAACAGCCACCATCTTGATGAAAAAAAAAAAAAAAACATGTACTTATACAGCTAGAATCTCGAAAACAAATTGAGAAAAAGATGATCGATTCATGAACTTTAAACTTATGTTTAGGGTCAGGTCTAGTTTTTTTTACTTCAAAGATATTTTTAAATATTTTTTTTTAGAATATTAAAATTTTGGTATGTTGAAAAAATACAAAAATGTAACAAATTACTCAATAAACTGTAATTTCAAATAGACCTGACCCTATAATATTGTGTTAGGAGTATCCACACCAAATTTCACGTCTCTAGTCTTTATATTAGCTGAGATTTTAGGAGATTCCACACACAACATACATAAAAAAAAAAGAATTGTTAGAAAAGTGACTTTTAAACTTTTTTTTTATCTTAAAAAAGTGCATGGGTTGGTGTCTTTAGTATTAACTTTTCAATGCTAAACTGTTTACCAATGAGACACATTTTGTGTGTAATCTATTCTACGAATGCCGAACATTACAAAAATGAACACATTGAAAAAGTGATATTTTTGTCATAAATTGGAAAAAAATGCCGTGTAGTGACCCCTTAAATGCATGAACAACAGCCCCATGCACAGAATAGCAAACAACTGAACTAAAACCTGAATGAAAAGGCAAAGCTTTATTCAACTATCACAATGTTTCTGCGAAAAAACAAAACAAAAACAATGACATTCCTTCTAAGGAACCTTCAAAGGCTACAGAATGTGATCCAGTACTGCATGCAAAGACCCTTGAACATGTTAAAAAACCTGAATGAACACATGTATACACTGATGGATCATTGAAGGGAGCAGGAAGAAAGGAGAAGCTGATTTGGCCACCATCCTGCAAGATGCGACTACAGTGCCTCCGGAGAAATCTCCACAAACCTTATAGAAGAGCAGCATGTCAGTTCTCCAGGCGATTCAAATAAATTCACGAAACAAAATGGAGGGAGGATGACTTGCAGAAATTAGAAAAAGAATCGTCATGGCTAAGGCGGCCTTTAGGAAAAGGCAAACGATCCTTACCAATAAGAAGATGCCACCTGTAGTGAGGAAAAGGAGGGTTAAAGAGCTCTAACAAACCTATGTTATTATGTGCATGCGAAACATGGGAAGCAAGCAGGCAAGCTGAAAAACACTTACTCGCGGCACAGATGTGGTTTCTGAGAGAAATGCAAAGAATGTCTTGGAAGGATTGAAACACAAACGGACAGTCCTCATCGAGACAGATGTAATCTCAGGTCGTAATCTCGTCAGAATAATTATACGTAAAAAGTCAATATTTTTTGGACTTACTTTGGGAAGGAATGGACTCGAGCACTTGATAGCGGCTGGCAAGATTGATGGAAAGAGCGTAAGAGGAACGTACTGAGACAAATACCTGGATGGCGTGGCCCTATGTATGGGGCCAGTCAACAACTTTAAACTGATCCGCGATTCTGGTGATCGTTTGACAACCGACGCTTACCGACATGGCACATAAGGATGATGACAATAAATATGAACTTTTGCCTGTACAGATTCACAGATGTTGCTCCTGATGGTGTCTCTCCAAATCTTGCGTAGTCATCCTATTGCTCTATGATGATTATATTTTTCCAGCGTCTCTCTCTGCGACAGTTGGTACGAGGGCATTTTTGTCAGGTGGCCAAACTATCTCATTGTTTTAATGCATTGTATGAATTTCAGTCCTAGTCTTCTTCTAGTTTCTTTATCCCTGATTTTTTTTCTCTTCCTGTCACACCGTATACATTAACGAGTATGCTTGTCATTTGACAGTGATCACCTTGCTTAAAATTGGTGAATTAGCCATGTGCACATGTCAATTGGCACCTAAAACAACAGATCATGTCATCGAAGACTGTTGAAAATACAACATATCAAGGCAAAATGTTTGGCTAAGAGAAACATTGCTGAAAGGAAAACTGTACGGGTCGCTGAGTGAATAACAAAAGACAGTGAAGTTCATACTAGAGACAACATTGCAGATATAGATGATTTATTTCAAGCAAACAAAAGAAGAAGAAGAAGAAGAAGAAGAAGAAGAAGAAGAAGAAGAAGAAGAAGAAGAAGAAGAAGAAGAAGAAGAAGAAGAAGAAGAAGAAGAAGAAGAAGAAGAAGAAGAAGAAGAAGAAGAAGAAGAAGAAGAAGAAGAAGAAGAAGAAGAAGAAGAAGAAGAAGAAGAAGAAGAAGAAGAAAAATAAGAAGAAGAAGAAGAAGAAGAAGAAGAAGAAGAAGAAGAAGAAGAAGAAGAAGATGAAGAAGAAGAAGAAGAAGAAGAAGAAAAGAACTTGCCAGTTCTTATTCGTAAAGTGTTGTTCTAGCCTTCAAATGGTTACTTTGTGTTTCTTCGTTCTCTCGTTGGCACCTTTCCGTCTTTCCAGACGATACTGATATAATATTGTGCTGCCGAGGAGCATGATGATCACAGCCCACGGCGACGGCAATGTGACCAGCAAGACTCCCTGGATTTATGAAATTCTTCCACAATTAGATCATGGTTTTAAATTTTATGTGGTGGTTATTTATCAACTACTTCTTTCTTCTTTTGTAGTCTCACTGATAGCAGCTTGTAGCCCAGTGTCGTGGTTTTCTGTATTTGTTTCGCGTTTCTCCTGCGGCTTGGGTAATGGATCTGTTCATCTTTTTGCAGGTTTTCAGCAACCTGATTTACTCATTTGTTTCTTGACCTTCCCCTCGCACTCCTAGATGTTCTAATGTTGAAAAGACTAAGATGCAGTTCGGTCTGGTTGCATTCTCACTAGCTGAGCGAACCATTTCATTTTCCTGACCCGCCAGTTGACGGGCCTAGCAAGCCAGCAGTGGTGTAATCAACAAATACTATAAAAGACGGAATACGAATTATACGTTGTTTATCTACTCCCATGGAAAAATTAGTGTTGGCATTAATACTAAAGAAACAGCGACATTCCCCCGGCTACAGGTTTGCTAGCTGGCCTAAAGGTTTTAGGTTTGAATCTGCGTCGGTAAGGAGTTTTGAGCCTGGCCTCCCAAGGTGACTCAGATTCACATTGATATCAAAATATCTCTTGGAAAGTAAAGGTGGCAGAGGTGCCGAATGATCTATGACGTGGTTGTATTAATCCTCTCATGATGGTGTTGATGATGGGGACAAGAAAGAAAATAATGATAACAGCAAAGGTAAGCAATGAAGTATAACATAGACACGTCTTTTATACACCTTTTCTCAGACACAACAAATTATTATATTGCAGATAACTGAGCACCGTTCCATTAGATCCCGCTAAGAAAAGTTACATTTTGGAAAAGGGATGCATCACTATGTTGTTCCGTATAGAAGACGCAGCTTGAGATTGTCCCTTGTCGTATTCTCAGTTGTTAACTGTCTTGTCCTGGCGTACATGTTTTGTTCGTCAATGCTGCACACTCTGATATTAGCACAAGTATGTGTTAGCTATTATAGAATAAGGAGCCCCGTGCAGAACAACGAATCAATTAACATTTCTAATCAGGAAACAATTTCACGAATAGCATCTTCCTTAGAAACAAATTTGCAAGTTCTGAAATCAGGAAGTAATCCAAAAGTCCAAATTGTTTTGCCAAACACGTTAGGACATTTTAATCATGTCCCCCACACAAAAAACAGAGACCTAATTAGTTATTATTTCAAGCCTCGACTTGAGCCCAAAACAGTGATACTGATCATCAAGATTTTGAAAGCATTTGACTCGGTTATGAACAAAAGAGGACTTGAATACTTGCTCTACAGCGGGACCCTGCTTGGCTCATACAGACATCATGGGATTATACCCTGGGATGATGACATCGACGTTGTGGTTCCGCTGAAGGTCAGCGCAGTTTTACATCACGCCTTGAAGGATTTAGAACCGGAATACAGCTACATCGCTCGCAGCATACCATGTTGGAAGCTTTTCTCTGCCTATGGACATTCTTTCGCAGACTACAAATGGAAATGGCCATTCGTAGATATATTCTTCTATGATAAAAATGACACCCATATTTGGACTATGCACTCAAAAGTGACAGATAGGTTCATCATGCCACTTAACATAGTATTGCCAGTTAGACGACGTCCCTTCATGGGTTTGCTGTTACCTGGCCCTCATAATCCCAGCGCTGTTCTGGCTAGAAGGTATGATATTAATGTCTGTCATACGGGCTACTGGATTCACAAGCTAGAGTTGGACAACGAGAAGATATACCAGGTGCCTTGCTCTTTACTCCACTCAAGGTTCCCCTTGGTTCGGCGAAAGTTCATCAACGGAGGATGCAATGAAACACTGGTGCAAAATGGCCGTGTCCTCAGTTATTTTTTCGACAAAAATATAATCTGTTAGAACTTTGAGATCTATGCTTTCATTATAATCCTTTTTAACAATGGCTGTACATTTTACGTACCCCATTTGTCACCTCGATGAAGTCACTAGTGTTGTGAAAACTATTGGGCAAATTAAAATTTAAAATTCAACAGTAGATTAGCTGTGGCAATGTAGCATCTAGCTCATTTGCCTTCCTTCCTGGTGGGCATGCAGTCAAATAACACTCCAGGTAGGAAATTGGGTTGACTCTTTCAGTATCACCTAAACTCACGCTTCTTGGTTATTCCTAAGATTATATGATGAAGTGAATGTCTTTTTATCACATATAGATTTTATATTAACCCGCTAAACGCGAATTGTTAGATTAACTACTTGTATTCTATACTGTCTCCATGGAACTTATTGAGACCTTAGCATTTGCTGCACTTTAGCTCAGCTGATTGAAAAAGAAGGAAAATATCTTTACATGTGTAGAGATATGTTTATATATTTGCTTCTTCTTCTTTTTCTTCTTCTTCTTCTTCTTCTTCTTCTTCTTCTTCTTCTTCTTCTTCTTCTTCTTCTTCTTCTTCTTCTTCTTCTTCTTCTTCTTCTTCTTCTTCTTCTTCTTCTTCTTCTTCTTCTTCTTCTTCTTCTTCTTCTTCTTCTTCTTCTTCTTCTTCTTCTTCTCTTCTTCTTCTTCTTCTCTTCTTCTTCTTCTTCTTCTTCTTCTATCTTCTTCTTCTTCTTTCTTCTTCTTTCTTCTTCTTCTCTTCTTCTTCTTCCTTTCTTTCTTCTTCTTCTTCTTCTTTCTTCTTCTTCTTCTTCTTCTTCTTCTTCTTCTTCTTCTTCTTCTTCTTCTTTCTTCTTCTTCTTCTTTCTTCTTCTTCTTCTTCTTCTTTCTTCTTCTTCTTCTTCTCTTCTTCTTCTCTTCTTCTTCTTCTTCTTCTTCTTCTTCTTTCTTCTTCTTCTTCTTCTTCTTCTTCTTCTTCTTCTTCTCTTCTTCTTCTTCTTCTTCTTCTTCTTATTCTTCTTCTTCTTCTTCTTCTTCTTCTTCTTCTTTTCTCTTCTTCTTCTTCTTTCTTCTTCTTCTTCTTCTTCTTCTTCTTCTTCTTCTTCTTTCTTCTTCTTCTTCTTCTTCTTCTTCTTCTCTTCTTTCTTCTTCTTCTTCTTCTTCTTCTTCTTCTTCTTCTTCTTCACTTTCTTCTTCTTCTTCTTCTTCTTCTTCTTCTTCTTCTTCTTCTTCTTCTTCTTCTTCTTCTTCTTCTTCTTCTTCTTCTTCTTCTTCTTCTTCTTCTTCTTCTTCTTCTTCTTCTCTTCTTCTTCTTCTTCTTCTTCTTTCTTCTTCTTCTTCTCTTCTTTCTTCTTCTTCTTCTTCTTCTTCTTCTTCTTCTTCTTCTTCTTCTTCTTCTTCTTCTTCTTCTTCTTCTTCTTCTTCTTCTTCTTCTTCTTCTTCTTCTTCTTCTTCTTCTTCTTCTTCTTCTTCTTCTTCTTCTTTCTTCTTCTTCTTCTTCTTCTTCTTCTTCTTCTTCTTCTTCTTCTTCTTCTTCTTCTTCTTCTTCTTCTTCTTCTTCTCCTTCTTCTTTAGCATTCCGAGCCTTTGACGTTCATTGCTGCAGATATCACCTCTCTTCCTCCTCCATTCATCTCTTTGGTAGCCTTCTTTTTTCAGTTGGTGTTACCAAGTGTTTGCAGTCTGTCTTTTCATTATCTCTCAATTTTCTTCTTGGTCTGCCTCGTAGTCTACGACCATTCATCTCCAGTGTGTATACAATTTTTTTCGTCTCTGTCATCAAACATTCTTTCAATATGCCCAAACCATTTCAGTCTTTCAGCTCTCTAGACGTCATTGATTTGTGTTGATTTAAACAGATTATGAATTTTTTTTTGCCTCTCACTCTCCATTCCCCAAAAGTTTGCATCTTTGATGAGTCCAAAGATTCGTCGTAAGACTGTTTTTGAAAGCCTGCAATAAGGCTTCATCTCTTTTGGTTGTGCTCCACGTTTCAGAGCCATATCTTATCATCGTGTTATATATTTTGATCTTGGTGTTGCGAGACAGACACTTTGAGTTCAGCAGATGTAGAAAGTCATAGTATACTTTATTTCCAGATTGTTTTATATAGTATTTATTCTTTCGTGTTGAAGCTGTTGAAGTTTGCACCCAGGTATTCAAATGTTTCCGTTCGTTTGATTTTCATATTATCGACTTGTATGTGGCCGGAGTGTATATCATTTCCCTGTCTTGTTATTAACACGTATTCTGTCTTTTTTTTTGATAGAGATCTGCTTCTTTTAAGAGAATCAGTGTTTTAACAGTCTCTAGTTCATTTTCTCCAACGATATCAATGCCATCTGCATATTAAAGTATTCGTGTAGTTTCTCCTATAATAAACTCTTGTTTTAATTACCTTATAATTTTCTAAAGGGCCAAGTTGAAAAGAAGTGGGGACAGAGCCTCACCTTGCTTCAAACCAAATGGTATTTGAAAAGGGTCTGACTTTCTGCCATTGTATAAGACTATATTACAAGTGTCTTCCATACATGGTTTGGTCATGGTAATTAGCTTCTTTGGTATTCCATAGTCCTTCATAGCATTCCATAAAATGTTTCTAAGTACACCATCTTACACTTGTTTTAAATCCACAAAATCATTATGTACATTCTTCTATATTCCCCATTCTACTCTCCTGTTTGCCGTAAAATGAATATCTGATCTATCGTTGACCTGTTCTGTCGGAAACCTGCTTGGTAATCTCACAATATGTCTTTGACGTATGTATTTAGCCTGTTTAGCAGTACTGCTGATAGTATCTTTTACCTTGTAGATAATAGTGATATTCCTCTATAATTTTCACATTTATATCTGTCTCCTTTCTAAAACATGGGTATTAATAAAGACACTTTCTATTCATGGGGTAATTTCTCTGTCTTCCAAACTAGTTTTATTAATTCATAAATCTTTACATGTAATGCATGACGACCTTCTTTTATAATTTCAGCTGCTATTCCATCAGCACCAGTTGCTTTATTGTTGCATGTTTTAGTATATATTTCTATACATATATATAGAAAGAGAGAGAGAGAGAGAGAGAGAGAGAGAGAGAGAGAGAGAGAGAGAGACGGTAAGAGAGAGAGAGAGAGAGAGAGAGAGAGAGAGAGAGAGAGAGAGAGAGAGAGAGAGAGAGAGAGAGATAGCAGCACCAATGCGTATAGTGTCGAACACTGACATATGTGTATCATCAAACGTTTCAATAAATTGTAAATCATCATAGTAAACATAGCAGTAAAGATGATAATATACAACACGAACGTGCTCTTGAATTTATTTCAACGTATGCTACGTTTTAGTTATCTTGTTTTGCCCCACAACATTCTGGTGTGTGTGGTAATGAGATTCATTGGCTGCTGCGGACTCTCTGGGCAGCGAGATACTTCGTGATAACGCAGAGCAGATCAGTAAGCGTTTACTAGGATCAAGTGCAACATAAACTATAGTGTCACTAGAATCAAGTTCAAAATAACACATAGTTTTACTAGGATCAAGTGCAAAATATCACATAGTTTAACTAGGACCAAGTGCAACACAGCACACAGTTTTACTAGGATCAAGTGTCACTTAGATTAGGTTAAACATAACACATAGTGTCACTAGGATGAAGTGCAACATAAGCCATAGTGTGACTATGATCTAGTGCAACATAAGACATAGTGTCACTTGGATCACGTGAAAATGAACACAGTGTCCGTAGGATCAAGCTCAACATAACACATAGAGTCACTAGGATCAGGTGCAACATAACACATAGTGTCAATTGGATCAAGTGCAACATAACACATAGTGTCACTAGAATCAAGGGCAACATATCTCACAGTGTCACCAGGATCAAGTGCAACATAAGACATAGCGTCACTAGGATCACGTGAAACTTAACACGTCCCTAGGATCAAGTGCAACATAACACATAGTGTCACTAGGATCAAGTGCAACATAACACATAGTGTCACTAGGATCAGGTGCAACATAACACATAATGTCAATTTGATCAAGTGCAACATAACACATAGTGTCACTAGGATCAAATGCAACATAACACATAGTGTCGCTAGGATCAAGTGCAACATAACACATAGTGTCACTAGGATCAAGTGCAACATAAGACATAGTGTATCCATATGCAAGTGTAATAAATCAGATGGGAGTGAGCAGATGGTCTTCTTCTTCTTCTTCTTCTTCTTCTTCTTCTTCTTCTTCTTCTTCTTCTTCTTCTTCTTCTTCTTCTTCTTCTTCTTCTTCTTCTTCTTCTTCTTCTTCTTCTTCTTCTTCTTCTTCTTCTTCTTCTTCTTCTTCTTTTTCTTCTTCTTCCGCATTTCGAGCTCCTTAGGTTTATTGCTACAGATATAACCGGCCTTCACTCGACTCTCTGGTCAGCCTTCTCTTTCCAGTTGGTGATACAAACTCTATGCAAGTCTGTCTGGACATTAATATCTCCATCGTAATTTTGATCTGCCTTCTTGTCTACGACCATTCAACTTACTGGTGTATACAGTTTTTACCTCTCTTTCATTCGACAGTCTTTCAATATACAACACATTTCAGTATATTAGCTCTAATGTTGCCAGTGTTCAGTGGTGATTTCAACAGATTATGAATTTCGTTGTTGCTACTCACTCTCCATTCCCTTCTATTTGTGTCTTTGATGGGCTCAAAGATTTGTCGTGAGACTGTTTTCGACAATTTGTAGTAAGGCTTCATCTCTTCAAGGTCTGCCACGCTTCAAAGTCATAAAAAACGACTGGTGTTATCAACGTTTTATATATTTTTATCTAGTTGTTGCGTGACGAAAACTGACTTTAGCAGATGTTGAAGTGCATAGTGCATTTTACTTCCAGATTGTATTCTAGATTTTGTGTCTTCTCTCAACATGTTGGAGCATTTGAAGTTTGCACCCAAGTACTTATATGTTTCCGTTCGTTTACTTTTCACGCAATCGATTTGTGTGTGGCCGGAGTTTAAATCATTTTTCCAGTCTTGGTATTATTATGTATGCCGACATTTAGTCAACTTGCAGGGGGCGCCATAAGTATGGAAGCTTCGCTTTGGCTACAAAACAAAATGGCTACAGCACATATGGGAATTTCCCGAGTGCAGCGTGATCAATTTTTTTTTTAAAATTAGTTTAGTGATCTTGTATTAGGAATTGTATGATGACAAAAGACCAGACGTAGAACTGCAGACCAACAATGATGGTCAACCAATAATGACTGCAGAAGTTGAGGATGCAATACATCATATGAAGAAAGGAAAAGCACCCGGGCCAGACAACATCTCACTGGAAGAAATCGAAGCACTGGGAGATTTTGGAATTGAAATAATAAATAAACTTTTAAATGATATTTATAAAAGTGGGTATATTCCAAATGACCTTTTAATATCCATATTTATAGCTCTGCCGAAGAAACCAGGCACTATAAAATGTGAAGACCATCGCACAATAAGTCTTATGAGTCATATGACTAAGATTTTACTGATAATAATTATGAGAAGAATTAGAAACAAAATTAAACCCGAAATCAGCGATGAACAATGTGGATTTGTAGAAGGAAAAGGTACAAACAATGCCATATACATCCTAAGGACATTGTCAGAGAAAGCTATAGAAGTAAAGACTTCTTCTTTTTCACTTCCTATTTACCGCTGTGGGTGTCGAGGGAGATATAAAGTTCTGTTTCTAGCTCTTCTAGCTACCTCGACCATAGGCACATTGTGCTGTTGTAGAGTTTCTCTGATGTTATCCTTCCATCTTGTTCTTGGTCTACCCCGTGCTCTACGTCCTTCTTCTCTTTCCATGTATGCTTTGTATGGTATGGTGTCACAAGGCATTCTCTCTAAGTGGGTAAACCATTTCACTGGCTGTCTGTGTATGTAATCCAGAATTGGTTTTGTGCCGACTTGTTCTCTTATGATCTCATTCCTGATCTTATCTCTTATGGTCACTCCTACAGCCCTTCTCAGACATCTCAATTCAGTGGTTAGTAATTTTCTTTTATGGTTTGTTGTGAGTGACCATGTCTGGCACTGGTAGCACAGAGTTGGAATAAATATGCTTTGAATAAGAAATCTCTTTGTGCTGATTGGGATTGTCTTGTGCTGTAAGAGGGGGGGGGGGGGGGGCCTAGCTGTCCCAATACTTGGTTTGCTTTACTGCATCTAATGTTAATTTCTTTATCCAATTTCCTATCTTCGGTAAATGTAGTTCCCAGATATTTAAACTCAGATGCCTGTTTAATGCCTTTGTATTCTATTGCTATGTTTAGATCTGACTTCTTTTTTCCTATTGACATTACTTCTGTCTTTTCAGTGTTGATTCTCATATTATTTGTTTTACATTCTTCATACATGGATGTTAGATGTTGTTGCAATTTCATGGCTGTATCTGCTATCAAGGCCTGGTCATCTGCAAAGAGTAATTCGTTGATCTTACTAAGATCTTCATTCATGTGCTTGGCATTCTTGCATATACTGTCGATGTAGGTGATAAACAGCAGTGGTGATAAGACACACCCCTGTCTTACTCCAGTTGTCACTGTAAAAGGATGAGATGCTCCCTGATTTATTCTAACTACACTTCTACAATCCCTGTATAAACATTTGCACACTTCGATGAGGTGTTCGCTTACTCCATAACTTGCCATTACTTTCCATAATAATTGTCTGTCGACTCTGTCAAATGCCTTCTCCTGGTCTACGAATGCCATAAATAAGTTATTATTGTATTCAATGTTCTGTTCTATTAACTGTTTAAGTGTGAAGATTGCATCTGTGCAGCTTCTATTTCTCCTAAATCCCATCTGTTCTTCTGCCAGCTGTGGTTCTATCACTAGTCTCAGTCTTGTTTCTATTATCTTGGCATACATTTTGCCAACATGGCTTAAAAGAGAGATGCCTCGATATTGACCGCATTCTCGTTTGCTTCCTTTGTTTTTTCACAATGGTATAACTATTGCATGTTGCCAATCAATAGGGGCCGTTTGTTGTACCCATGCTGCATTGAATATTCTGTAAAGCCATCTGATGCTGCTTTCACCTGCTGCTTTAATTATTTCTGTTGGTAATCTATCAGCTCCTGGTGCTTTATATTTGGGAGACTGTTTAATGACTTTTTCTATTTCATCCATTAGTATATGTGGTGTAGAAGTAAAGACTAATTTGTACATTTGCTTCACAGACTATACAAAGCATTTGACTGTGTAAAGCATGAAGAAGTAATCAAACTGTTAGAAACATTAAACATTGATGGGAACGCCTAATGTAATGAGTGGAAAATTTTTAAGTGGTCTCATTAAAACATCATCATTCATCATCATCATCATCATCGTAATCACCATCATCTTGTTCTTCCGTTATACACAACATAGGGTTCACAACCTAGTCTTCCCTTCGGTTGAGAGTTTTTATAACACACATGTTTTACAGGGTTGTGGAGCTAGCCCTGTTCGCAACCCTTCTCCTTTCTCATTCTAGCTTGGGACCGGAAATCGCTGACATACTTGATCAAATGTTCCGTGAACACTGAAAATAAATCAGTAGTCAGCGCATGACATGTCTTTCAGTTTCCGGTCAAAATGGAGGTTAGGCACGGTCACTGTTTTGAGTCGATGCAAATTTTTTTGCTGTTGCCAGACGATGGCCGTTGCACTTTTGCTCCATTTGTGGATTGAAAGGAGATAGTTTCGTCGCCAAGCTACTGAGTTGAGTGCATGACGCGACATTGTGAGCTACGGATTCCATTTCGAATGTTTTTCGACTATGACCAACGGGGTGTTGTGAATTGTAGATTCAGAAAATGGCGCGTGGCCTGTCGTCGCAGTATTGGTGGTGCCACTATGTGATTATGATATAAGAAGAAATCCACACGAGAACATGCACAGCAGGAGTCCACCGGTCATCAGTAGGAATGCTTCGTCGACAACTGTTTCAGCACATTGCTTCTCTAAACAATCTCGGAAGGTGGGCCCGACCTGGGTTATGAAGCCAGGCCCCAATCCGCCTCTGCGGTACTTCTTCAGACTCGATAGGGACAAGATGATATGGTGACTTTGCAACAGGTACTGTGAGATGGGTGTTATGTTGTCGCTGCGGTAGCAAATTAGATCAGTAAACTACCCTTACGACCAGATTGACAAGCTAATGGTTGGTTCATCTGACAATTGTTAGACTTTGGAAATTGGCAGAGACACCGGATGATATTTATCAGACGCATTATCTTTACGGGAAAAGACGTTCTTTTCCACTAGGGACTCGGACCAGTTTACCGAGGCCCATTCTCCACGATGTTCCGTTGCGTCTAGGGCAAGCTCGAAGCTCATTCCGCAGCTTTGCCCAGTTGTTTTAGTGCTCGTTAGCGCTTGTTTCCTCGCTAGCCCAGCTGCTTCAGTACATTGTACATGGAAGTGGAGATAAGATCTAAAGAGCCTACCTCGACGGCGAAGATTTTTACTGAGTACGCATCGTCTCTCCTCAGACTGGGCACTAGATCCTCGTACTTCTCAAGCGTGTGCAGATGATTTTCGGCCTATCGCAACTCATACGGCACGGTCAGCTCGATCAGGATGAGCTGGCGTTTTTCCGCAGAGTACAGAGCTGTGTCGGGTCTCAGGTCGGTCTTCAGAATTGACTCTGGGTACTTTTCGAACCCAGACAGGTCTACAGCCAGTAACCAGTCCCCAGGCACAGTCAAGTATTGATCAAGCGTATGCGACATTGTTGATTTTACCCTTATAAATCTGCCCAGCCTTGAGGAAGCGCATGGGGGTTGACTGTAGGACTGGCCCTTGCCTTGACCTTCATCCTGGCTTAGTTCACAATGTCCGTGATCTCTTTCAGTACTTTATTGTGGCGCCAAGTATATCTTTCCTGGCCTAGGGCTTTTCTGCAAGCGACAATACGTGCTCGAGCGTTTGCTTAACTTTGCAGACTGGGCAGGTTGGATCGGTAGTCGTATGCCACGGTAACACATCGTACGCAGATCTTTTCACAAAGCTCAGCTTCAGCGGGGCCATTCGCCAGATCTCACCCCATGTCAATATTCGCGGCAAGGTTCTCTGGAGGCTGATCCACTGGCTTGCTTCCACTAATGCGCGGCTTTTTGGACCCGAGTTTCGTTTTCGGCGTTTCCTATTCGCTATATTATCATGTCTTTGCGCTCTTTGGCTGTGGCTTTTGACCACCAACTGACTTTCCCTTGTCCTAAGCCACGTCAAGTTGTTTGTGTGTACCCGATGACCTCTTTCAATTTCTTGGGCAGATTATTTCCATTTCTTAACTGTCTTTAGAGCAGGCTGGACAGGTGCTGCTTTCAGGTCAAAAGACTCGCGCAGCATCATCGAGAGTCTTACCTTGCCGACTTTAATCTCGTCGGTTATTGACTTAAACGGAAGTACTTTCTTAGCCTGCTGACAATACAGACCCAAATCGGTCAGACAAGACGGTGCGTAAAGCCATTTCCTCATGGCTGTGTTGATTTTTCTCTCCATCATCTCCACTGCAGTCATGCTTACTTCGTGCATGAGCAGCCGTTAGAGGAGCTTTGGAATAATATGAACTGGAGACACCAGACTTTAAACTTTCCGGTCAACCTGCAGTGCTCGATCGCGAGCAGGCCTGTAGCCAGTGACTTATGTAGGCGCCGGACTTCCACTTTGTCAGATAACTTCGAATCCTAGATGCGACCGAGACTCTTCACTGGTTCCTTCAGAACCGTGGCGATCCATTTCTTTGCAACCGTTTAACTGACTGCCGCCACCTTAACTTTAAGGATTGACAAACTTCTTGATCGCGTGTGCAACTGCTGATCTGATGGTAACTTCTGCTACCGTCGATGATGAACTGCACTTCTAATGTCGGACTGTTTGTGTTAGCACTTCTGGTGGATACCGTAAGCTTTTAATGCGTATTTGTGCCAGTGCAAATGCAGAGACATCAGTCTGTCAATCTTTCCACAAGGGACTGTGATTAACATTCTGTGTGTTTTTTCGTTGGCACAGGAGCGGAGCAACTATGGGGCGACCCGTTTGCTGTGAAGCTGAAACTAAGATTACCAGATTACCAACAATCTAATCTGTCACTGATGGAAGTAGTCAGGCACAATAAGCTGGCTACCATATATACGTAGGGTATTTCACCATCTCACAGGTAAACCGACTATCGGTCAGTCATATTGAACAACACGACACAACTGCAACACAAATGAAAGGCTTTCCACTGGAAAAACACATCTTACAGAGTGCAACCAAGCACTAAATTCAGTAGCTCAGGCAGCAAAACTTTAGACCACAGTCGTTGCGTGAAAAATGTGTATGTATTTTATGTTCAGTAGTGTAAGGGCGTCGGCTCTGTCGCTAAGTCGATGCGAACGCCTTGTAATGCCGGGATGCCGGGTTAGATCCCAGCTGCGGGCCATGTGCATTGCGTTGGTTTCGACAGTGGTATTAAAAAAAGCCGACCGTCCAGAAAGCAATGGAAAACTACTGGACGTAGATTTGCCTAGAAAAACCACACAACAGCCAGGGGCTGCTGGGGTTGGTTCTGTAACGTCCTGTAAAGGATAGGCAACCAACCTAGTGTAGAGGCTAGACACAAATATCGTGGGTTCAAATCCGAACGAAGCAAGGCTTCTTTTTTTAATGACCTTGACTTCCTAGTCCACAGAGCCTTCAATAGGTACTAGATAAAGCCCTGGGAAGTGAAGGCGATCGGCGTGATGTTGACGAATACGCATGAGAGCGTTTGCAATTCCCCCAGTTCTGTGGGCGCTTCTCACAGTTCTAGAAATCAGCACAAACGGTTTTCTGTCTAATTCCCCCACAATTAATTATTTCCAATCGGTTATTTTTAAGTCAAAAACCATGCTCATAACCACTGAGGCACAGACGCCAATGAAAAGTAGTATAAAACTGAAAATGGCAGCGCCCTACCGCTTTAGATTGCATACAACTACAGGCATAATGGATAAAGCACTTATGGATCAGCTCCGAATGATACAATCAATTGAAGGGTTCATGTACCATACCCAGGAAACCCCAATCAGGGGATCTGGCCGACGCTCAACACTTAGGGGAAGGATGAGACGGATATACAATCATACGGTTACTAGTACCATTGGAATTAAAACTCTTCGCTTGCTGCTTAAGATGGGGACTGAGCACTTTTGTGTCTCGAGTGTTGTGGTGTCGATTCTGAATTCAACATTTATCCAAGGAAATCCCAATGTAACAATTAACATTCTAACTGTGCAGACAGATTGGTTACGAAGTCACTGCTACAGTTGGAGGTTCGTAACATCAAAATAGCTAATGGCAATTCCTACTGAGTAGTGAGTGAACTTCGGAACGTGGTTACAAGGTGCAAAACAGAGAAAAAAAAAAGAGTAAAGGGACAGCGAAGAGATAAATATCTGGATTCTTCTTCTTCTTCTCTTCCACCTTGTACCTAATCGAAGTGTCGGGGGGAGATGTAACATTCGTTAGTGAGCTTTGTCAAGAGCACTATTAAGACTTATGTTCATTTCTGTAAGCAGTACTTAATGCCATCACTCCATATTTTCCGAGGTCTTCCACTCGCTCTATACCCGTTGTAACGTTTTAGTGTGGCTCGCTGTGGCAGATAGTACCAGGGCATTCTTGTTAGGTGTCCAAACCACTTCATTTGTTGTTCTTTGGTGACCTGTAAAACTGAGTTTATTCCTGATTTCGTGATTTCGTATTCGGTTTTTCTTTGAAACTCCTGCAGCTCTTCTAGAGCATTTCATCTCTGTTGTCACAATTTTACGATCATTGAAGGATGTAAGTGTCCACGTTTGGCATTGATAGCATAGAGTTGGCCAAAAAATAGTTCTGATAAGATTCACTGTAGTACTCCGAGGTATCTGCTTGTGTGTCAACAGGGGAGATAGATGCCCCATTACTTGATTAGCTTTGGCACATCTGGAGCTAATTTCTCTGTCCAGTTTTCCGTCGGATGTGAAAATTGCTTCCCAAATACTAAATTCCTCTGTTTGTCTCAGGGTGTTGTTTTTAAAAGTTTTTTTTTTTTTTAATTGTCTTTATGTCTTCCTATTATCACTGTCTCTGTCTTTGTAGTGTTTATTTTCATATTAGATTCTTCCCCTTTGTTAGGTGTATAATTGGATTGCTAAGCCATATAGATAGGGCGGGACACGAGCACTGACCTGATCAGTGATTGCAGTGTTCATGTGAGCTGTCGAAACACAGCCATCTACTATTATGGGTGGGATATTGTAATATCAAAAGAATAATACCCAATAACAATTCGGTCTATGGGGTGAATATAAGCGAGTACAAAGAGCAAGGGAAGGGCAAAGTGATAAATATATAGATGACCAGGCCATACTGATAGAGCGGGACGCAAGCACTGACCTATTTTATCGTTCTAGTGTTCGTGTTAGATAGCGAAACATCACTATTTAAAGCTTTCGACAGGGCCCACGATGATGATGACTGAGGGCAGCTGGCTGAAACAGATACCTCTGTTTGAACCTTCGGTAAGGTGATTAAATAGAAAAATGTCTACTGTTTTTTTGAAGGGGGGGGGGGGGAAGCCTGCACATTTCGTGGCGAATACACTTGTAATATGACCATAAATCCTTAGAGTCAAAATTCCCTATCCTGCAGCTAAACAATGGTGATATCTACAGACATCAATTCGGATCGGAAGGTCGTTGGTTGGCTCCCTGGCAGAGCCAAATTTTTCTGGTTTTATCAAAAACAACCTTAGATCCCAGGTCGACCCAGTCTAAAGTGGGTACCGGGTGCAGTGATGCTGACCACGTCGCCTATCTTGTGCCGATTGGTCTATAAAATAAAAGTCTAGCCCTATATGCCCTATACGCCAAATACACTAGTTTCATAAATAATACTGTATGTAATGTAATCAATCACAATCCCTTTGCTGTATACAAGCCAATCAAAGCGCTGGAAAAAAAAATACAAAAGACTTTACACAATATCTCAGCTTTCTGTTACCTATTTTGTAAAAAAATGTGAAACAAATTTTCTTGTTGAGAATGCCACCATCCTTATCAACTACTTGTCCGGAAGAAAGCGTTTGACCCCTGTTCAATAATTAGACTCTTTTTGACAATCCTGACACATAATCTCAACTGCCGAAAAATGCCACGTAATAAACTATACAATTTAATATCTGTGTCTGCGTTATTTGAAAAACAAATTTAAGAAACGGACTTCTATCGAACCAAAACATGGTTATTATCTTTATCACAAGAGTTGTATCTTTAGACAGATCAGAATATTCCAGATTCAGTTATTACATCCATGGAAAATTGAGGAGGCGGTCTACAGTAAAAATATGGCTGTAGTCAAGTACCTCAAACTTTTGAACAGCGAATCAACATCATGGCACACGGATGTAACCTATAAGTGCTCCGTTCTTCTTCTAACTTTATTCGAGCCCGAAGAAGCCCAGAACAGTGCACAGGCTCTGTAGCACCGGAAAGGATCCTGAAATACTTTGGGTAAATTTTTAACTCCAAATTTTGCCCGGGCAGTTCAGCTAGGCTACTCTTTTCGATTTCCAACTGCCAAGGGATTTTTTAGTAGTCGAAGTGGAGGAGAGCAAAGAAGACACTGCAATGACAACATCAAGAAGTAGACAAGATATTGTATCATTCCCTTATTCATCTAGCGAAAGACAGAGAAAGATTGCAGGTTTTATTTGCTAGTTCTTCTATCGATACACCTTCACGACCCTAACGTGTCAAGGGTTATGTTATGTTGTTAACGTTTGAGTTTCTATTTAATCTGTTTCTTTCTTCTGCAGAATTCACAGATTAGGAAAAGCAGCAGCTTGAGTTCAGTACCGACATCACAGCACATTCTCATACTCGCTAAGTCCCATCTTCAGCTGTTACCTAGCGAAGAGTTCCACTGCCAGTAGCAGTAGCAGAAGTTAGATGATATGTTACATTTCTTTTCCTTTCCTCTGAGGATAGAGTACCGGCCAGATCACCTAGTCACTTCCAAGGAAATTATTTCTCTTCAGACCGCAATGATCGATTCCGACTTCCGCATCTCTCACGAGCTCCCAAAGTGTTTTAATATTTTACCTTGGCATGAAAGAAAGAGCGTGTGTGTGATTTTGATTCTGGTTCTAACGATTGTCACGTTTTCGTCGGGTGTATCGTATGTGTCCAAGTATCTAGCTAAGACACAGATGCTGCACAGTGAAAGTGATTTGGATTTTCAAAATAAATCGAGACAGTTGTCTGGTAATGGCCTTGTGTCGAAGGAAACGACATCAAAGAACCTGTCTATGTACACACAGAAGGATATATTAAAGAGTTCTGGAAATGCCTCTCATAACACGAAGCTGAATAAGAAATATGTTGTGGATCATAGCAAAAGCCAGCTTCAATCTCCAATCGCTCAGCATATCAATGGGACCAACCACTCACAAGACAAATTGTCGTATTTTCGATCAAAGTTATCAGAAGCATATGCTGTACTTCTGTGGAAAACAATCAATGTCTTTAACTCAGTTATGACTGAAAATAACATAACATACATGATGTATGGCGGAACACTGATTGGCTCCTACAGACACCACG
>CAJHNH020007457.1:387509-398707 GCA_905116865.2 Candidula unifasciata
CACTTTCAATACCGGCAAACGGTCGTGTGTCTTTCCCACAGCGATAATACGCCATCTATTTGATGGTTGTTTTTGCAACGTCTCGTTTTGTGCAGAATGTCATGCTGTTGCAGGAAGGCAAGGCTACAAATTGTAGCAACCAGACGCGGCAAAGATGAGGCTGCTGACGGGCGCTATACACACGTCATAAGAGGCGCAAACAAGCGCGCGCTTTTCCCATGCAATCTAGAAGGAAGAAATCATCATCATCTTCATCAATTCTTGTTATGCCTAGTGGCACATGAGGCTTCAGAGAGAACTTTCCATGCTTTCCTGTACTGTGCAATCTTCAGTGCAGTTTTCCAAGACAAAGATGCCGCATTCAGGTCACTTTCCATCGTTCGTCTCCATTTTGTTTTTGGGCGCCTCTGTTTTCACTTGGTCGGTTTTGGCCGTTTCAATCATGGTTCTTACATTCCAGACGCCAATTCTTAATTTGGTTTTGACATCCAGCAGACTTGTTTTCCCATCATGGGCTTCCTTTCGGCTTTCACCCATGTTGTTCATGCTGACTGAGGGACTCTCTCCCAAGACCTCCAGACGTTTAGAGCACTTATTTCCTCTTAAAGTTTCAGTAAAGTTGTAGAAGGAAGAAATCCCCCAACATTACCCACACCCCCCACCCCCTCAATCATGGAAATTATTTGAATGTCTCCCGTGACGTCACCGTGGCGTCGTGGGGTACGTTATAAATATCGTACCAAAAAAAAAGACATGCTATTTTCCCAACTTTCTCACTAATGCTGGTGGTATTGTTAACCATGTCTTGGCTAGTCTTCTTAGCGAGCTTGCAGAGACAGCGTATTTCACACGTAGTTATGTTACATTCTAGTGGCCTATTCATTATTGACATCACCACAAACAGGACATTGACATTCTTTCTCAATCCCCTTTCTCAATGGCCAGTGAAGAGTTCCACTATCGATGTTGCCATTTGCAACCTGATTAAAAAGTGCTGCTATTGTTTCGTCTTTGTTCACTCTCAACCTAATCATTCTCTCTAGGTATGGATGATCTGCCTGTTATGTTGCACGGTTTACTTAATCCAAGAAAGCCTTCTCTAAACGTACTGTAAAATGAAGTAGCTCACAGCACAGAGGGACCGTAGCAGCTAATTTATGAGCCTGTTCATTGTTAAGCACGCTTGAATTTGTTAACACCCCCCCCCCCCCCCAAAAAAAAAAAAAAAATCTTCCACTCATGTCAGTCGATACAAGTCACTCTAAGAGCAAGCCATCAGTTCCTATTTTCCTAAGCATGCTCTGCGAGTTAGGCATAGTTACAACAACAGCATGTACACAAATGGAATCACGCGCTGTACACACGTGGGATAAGCAAAGCAGTCTACAGCTAACTGGACACTGCCGTGGATTAGCCCTGTGATTTCTGTCAATTGAAGGATTGTTTCACCGCTATCATCCCCTCCTTCTGGCTGCTAGTGGTCAAGTAGAAGGTACTACTGGCTTCTTTAACTTTTCTTCATTAATATGCTTTCGCGCTTTTGTTTTACCGTTCAGAGGAACCGTTTGTGTAGACCAGCAGATCTGCCTCATTTGAACTGTCACAGATAATCCCGCCGACCTCTGCAGAGACAGACATGGGAGTCTCCTTTCCAATGAATCTATTCAAGTAGGAATTATCGAAGAAGAAGAAGAAGAAGAAGAGGAAGAAGAAGAAGAAGAAGAAGAAGAAGAAGAAGAAGAAGAAGAAGAAGAAGAAGAAGAAGAAGAAGAAGAAGAAGAAGAAGAAGAAGAAGAAGAAGAAGAAGAAGAAGAAGAAGAAGAAGAAGAAGAAGAAGAAGAAGAAGAAGAAGAAGAAGAAGAAGAAGAAGAAGAAGAAGAAGAAGAAGAAGAAGAAGAAGAAGAAGAAGAAGAAGAAGAAGAAGAAGAAGAAGAAGAAGAAGAAGAAAAAGAAGAAAAAGAAGAAGAAGACAATGATGAAAAAGAAGGAAAAAAAAAGACTCTAGGCTTCGATTTGAATTGTTGCATAAATTAGAACAAAATCGTCATGGCTAAGGCGGCCTTTAGGAAAAGGCAGACGATTATTACCAATAAGAAGATGCCACCTGCAGTGAGGAAAAGGAGGTTAAAGAGCTCTAACAAACCTATGTTATTATATGCATGCGAAACATGAGAAGCAAGCAGGCAAGCTGAAAAACACTTACTGGCGGCACAGATGTGGTTTCTGAGAAAAATGCAAAGAATGTCTTGGAAGGATTGAAACACAAACGGAGCAGTCCTCGTCGAGACAGATAAAGGTCGTAATCTCATCAGAATAATTAGGCGTAGAAAGTCAATATTTGTTGGACTCACTTTGGGAAGGACTGGACTCGAGCACTAGATACAGGCTGGCAAGATTGATGGAAAGAGAGTAAGAGGAACGTATTGAGACAAATACCTGGATGGCGTGGCCCTATGTATGGAACCAGTCAACAACTTTGAACTGATCCGTGATTCTGGTGATCGTTTGATAACTGACGCTTACCGACATTGCACATGACGATGATGACAATAAATATGAACTTTTGTGGGGCTTTTCAGACCCTAGTTTCATTTTTGGCGTCCCGTATTTGCTGTATTACCATGTCTCTGCGTTATTTTTCCGTGGCTTTGGACCACCAACTGACGTCGGTCGGTTTGTGTGTGCACCATGACTTCTTTCAATTTCAGTGCATCTTGGGCAAATGCTATCGCCTCTAGGACTCTCCATTTCTTACCTGTCTTTAAGGCGGACTAGACAGCTTCCACAGTGGGGTCTGAAGACGACTCACTCAGCATCATCGCAAGTCTTACCTTGCCGACTTTAAACTTTCCGGTTATTGACTTAAACGAAAGTACTAGCTTAGCCTTATTACAATATAGCGCCACATAGGTCAGACAAGGCGGTGCCCAAGCCACATCCTCATAGCTGTGTTATTTTTCCACTTCATCGTTTCCACTGCAGTCATGCTAACTTCGTACACGAGCAGCGGCCAGAGGAGCTTCGGAATCAACATAAACTGGAGACACCAGACATGGAACTTTCCGATCAACCTGCATCTCTCGATCGCAAGTAGGCCTGTATCCAGTGACTCATGTAGGCGCCGGACTTTCACCCTGTCAGATAACGTTGAATCGTAAACGCAACCGAGGCTCTTCACCGGCTCCTCCAGAACCGCGATGATCCGTTACTTTGCCACCGTGTAACTGACTGCCGCCAACTAACTTCAAGAAATAACAAACTTCTAGTTTGCGTGTGCTGATCTGGTGGTAACTTCTGCTACTGTTGATGATGAACTGCATTTCTAATGTCGGACTGTTTGTGTTAGCACGTCTGATGGCTACCCTAAGCTTTTATTGTGTGTGTATGCTAGTGCATATGCAGAGACAGCTGTCTGTCAATCTTCCCACAAGGGACAGTGATAAACATTCTGTATGTTTACGTTGGCACAGGAGCAGATCAACTATAAGGTGACCCTTTTCTATGAAAAATAAATTAATAACCAAATTGTCTTTAGCTATTCTTTATAGAATATAAACAGATATAGATTTTTATGGCTAGCGGTTTTTGGCAATACATGTTCCTTACTATCTGAAGATGTGTGGTTTGAATGTTCCGATCTTTTCGTGCGTGAGGTGGGAAAGCTAGCATTTGACCGAGTTTCTTTCTGACCAGGGGACTGTGTGGTCCCGGGGCATTGTGTCCACCTCGAGTGCTAGAGATTCCGGGTTAGATCGCCAGTAAGGGCTGTGATTTTGTTTCACGTGGAATAGGACTTATAGTTATTCCCCCTGGTCTCTGGGTAGTGATATGGAACGCCCGTGTGCACACATAACAAATCCCTTGGCAGTTGGAAATCGAAAAGAGTAGCCTAACAGGGCTGTCCTGGCAAAAATTTGGAGTTAAAAATCTACCTAAAGTATTTTAGGATTCCCGCCGGTACTACAGAGCCTGTGTACTATGCTGAGCTTCTGCGGACTCAGAATTGAGTTAGAAGGAGAACGGAGCACTTATGGGTTACTACCCGTCTGCCATGATGTTGATCTGTTGTTCAAACCTCAAACTCCAAACCTCTTTCAGACCAGCTGTGATAAGATCGACGTTCTGTACACGACCTGTTACATGATGATGATGATAAAAAACTTTCGCAAAAAAAAAAAAAAAAAAAGTTGCCTCAACAGTACTCGTAAACAAACCCTGCATTTGCTGGTTATCGATAGAATTACTATAACTGTATACTAAAATCGTTTCCTCACAGTTGAACAAATATTTAGACAACTTGTGTACGGATCAACGCAAATGTTTGCACGTCGAAACTTTTTATGATTTTATAATTTACATTTAGTCTTAGTCTTAGCCAAGGTTTCAAATTCACTAAATCTGATTTCCCGACTCTCGCATTGTTCCTGTGATAGTGAGAATCAGATGAAATTTCCCTCTCTGTCCCATTTGAAAAACTGGGGAACAAAAAATTAGTTCCGGAACAACCTGGAAATGTGCGCACGCAGTAAATGCATATTTCAGTTGCTAGAGGCGCCAACTCCAGCACTCGCCACCAGAAATACAATCTATCATTATTGGAAGTAGTCGGGAACAATAAGCTGGCTACTATATACACGTAAGGTATTTGACCAGCTCACATGTAAACCGACTATCGGTCATATAGAACACCACGACACAACCGCTGCACAAATGAAAGGCTTTCCAAGGGAAAAACACAGCTCACAGGGCTGCAACCAAGCACTAAACTCAGTAGCTCAGGCAGCGAAACCGTATACTACCGTAGTTACGTGGAAACTGCATTAGCTAATCACTGTGGAAAACAAAAATAACTTCGAAGCTTAACATTCTGTCAAGTCTATCCTTCAATTTAGGCACAGGTGATGCTGTTTTCTCAAAATGGTGAATTTTGATCTTTGTTCGACTGATAATTTGTGTACTCATAGTTACTGCAGCAACTAGAGACAAGATTGGTTACCCAGTCAGAGCAACCACTGCTACAGTGGGAGCATCACAATATCAAAATAGCTTATGGTAATTAGTACCGAAGAGTAAATGGACTAAACAACGCGGTTACAACTTGCAAGACAGATGAAAGAAAAAAAGAGTAAGGAGAAGGCGAAGAGATAAATATCTGGATTGCCTAGCTAAATAGATGGGGCGGGGCACGAGCACTGACCTGATCAGTGATTGTAGTGTTCGTGTGAGCTGTCGAAACATGGCCATCTACGATTATAAGCGGGACAATTGTAATATCAAAAGAATAATATCCAATAGCAATTCGGTCTATGGAGTGAATTTAAGCGAGTACACTGTTGCAACTGGTAAAACTGATGGGGAAAAGAGCAAGAGAAGGGCAAAGCGAAAAATATCTTGATGACCAAGTCATATGGATGGAGCTGGACGCGAGCACTGACTTAACGTTTTATTCTGGTGTTCGTGTGAGATAGCGAAACATGATCAAACAAAACTTACGGCAAGACACATGACGATGATAACTGAGGACACCTGGCTGAAAGAGAGACATCTGTTCGAACCTTCGATAAGGTGATTAAAAAATATGCCTACCGTCTTTGGGTGGGGTGGGGGGGGGGAAGGGTTGCACAGCCTGCATAGTTCGTGGCGACTGCACTTGTAATATGACCATACATCCTTAGAGTCAAAATATCCTGTCCTGCAGCTTGACAATCGGGATATCTACAGACAATCAACTCAGAACGAAAGGTCGTGGGTTCGCTCCTTGGCGGAGTCAGACTTTTTTTTTTTAATGACCTTGGCTCCAAGGTCGACCAGCCTTAAGTGGATACCGGGTGCAGTCCCGGGAAGTAAGTGCTGCCGGCGTGACGTTGACCACATCACCCATCTTGTGCGATTGTTCTATAAAATGAAGCTCTAGTCCTACACGCCCTATACGCCTAAAGGTGTGGAGAAGGGTCCTTTACTTTACTTACAGACAGCAATTCCTAGAAGCTGGGTTGTTTTCCAACATCTACTACAGAAATTCACAATCTAATATGCAAAATACACTACTTTCATAAAATATTACTTTAATAGAAAGGCTGAAAAAAAAATTTACGAAAGAAAGTTTACACAATACCGCAGCTTTCTGTTACTTATATAAAAAAAGATAAATATTTTGAAAAAGTGTTTCTTGTTGAGAATGCCACCATCCTTATCAACTACGTGTCCAGAGGAAAGCTTTTAACCACTGTTCAAGAATTAAAATCTTTTTGGCAATCCTGACACATAATCTCAACTCCCGAAAAATGCAACGTAATAAATTTTATAATGTAATATTTGTGTCTGTATTATTTGAAAAACAAATTTAAGGAACTAAAAAAAACATGAATTGCTTCTTACCAACCAAAAGATGGCTATTATCTTCAGCACAAAAGTCATATTATCATATTTAGACTCAGATCAGGAAATTACTGACTTAGTTACTACATCCACGGAAAATTAAAGAGGCGGTCTACAGCCAAAATATACCTGTAGCCAAGTACCCCTAACTTTAGGTTTTGAAATTTTGAACAACAGATCAACATCATGGCACACGGATGAAACCCACAGTGCTCCGTTCTTTTTCTAATTATCTGTGTCTGCGTTATTTGAAAAACAAATTTAAGAAACGGACTTCTATCGAACCAAAACATGGTTATTATCTTTATCACAAGAGTTGTATCTTTAGACAGATCAGAATATTCCAGATTCAGTTATTACATCCATGGAAAATTGAGGAGGCGGTCTACAGTAAAAATATGGCTGTAGTCAAGTACCTCAAACTTTTGAACAGCGAATCAACATCATGGCACACGGATGAAACCCATAAGTGCTCTGCTCTTTTTCTAACTTAAGTCTGAGTCAGAAGAAGCTCAGAACAATTCACATGCTCTGTAGCACTGGCAAGGATCCTGAAATACTTCAGGTAGATTTTTAACTCCACATTTTGCCCGGGCTGTGCCATTAGGCAACTCTTTTCGATTTCCAACTGCCAAGGGATTTTTTACGTGTTTAACAATTCACACCAACGTCCGATCTCACTACTCAGAGACCAGAGGGAATTACTAGAAGCCGAAGTCCACGTGATAAACTCCCAGCCCCTACCTGGAATTGAACACGGAACCTCTAGCACTCGAGGCCTTGAGACCATGCAGCCCCCTACCTCAAACTTCTAAATACATACAGCAACATTGAAGCAAACACAGCTGATAGAGGTCTTTATTATGGTCATCTGAAACACTGCACAACTACGAAACGTACAACAATATCATTTGACGCTGGAACTAAAATAGTAGTTAGAAGCTTACTTCACTCAAAGGAATAGCTCTAGAGAAAAGAGCTAATAAGGGATGTAATAAAAAAGCAACAAAATATATAAATGAATATCCGCTGTCGCAAACCAATAGACTAAACTATGTCTTCAAGCCTTTTCCTCTAGTCAGTGACATTTGAATCATTGATTTGTCCTTACATCATTCGCCATGTTGTTTTCTGTTTGCAGAAGATTATATACACTACAAAAGCCTCTTTGGCAAATACTGATTAAAGAAACAACAAAGAATGTCTATCAATGTATGTCAGGTCCTTTAGATTAAATACGGCTGCATTACGTAACTAAGCCATCTCTAAATTGTCCATCATCTTCAAATAAAAAAAAAAAGGGTAGATGCAATGAGGGAGCCGACGTGGTCTAGCGGCTAAACGCTCGCCTGTGGATCGGAAGGTCGTTGGTTTCTGTTCCTGGCGGAGGCAGGACTATTTCAAAGAGGACATTGACCTCGAGTAGGTACCAAGTACAGTCCTGGGAAGAAAAGGCAGCCGGCGGGATGCTGACCATATCACCTACCAAGTGCCGTTTGGTCTATAAAATATATGATTAGCCCTATATACCCAATACGCCTGAAAGTCATCGAAAATGGCCCATTACTTTACTTAGAAGCAATCAGTTCCATTTTAAAGACGGCCTTCTGGAATAAAAATCACGACCATCTCTAAAGCTGCTCATCTCTTTTGTAGAATAAACATTATATGTTTTTTTCTCTATAATCATTTGTTAGTAAGCAATAATTCCATCTATTGAATTATCTATGATGTTTGAATGTAAATGCTATAGACGCCTTTCACGAATTAGTTATTTAGAACAGAAAACTAACAAATATTTCAGAGACAACATATACAAATTAGCAGGACATCAGGAGCCTCTCTAGGGGTTGGTAAAACATCGCAAGCTAGCTTGGGTCGGACACGTATTGTGAGACATGATTCGAATGCAAAGACTGTGCTTCAAGGAACATTGGGGGTGGGGGGGGGGGGGTAGTCGAAGAAGAGAAGGGCAAAGAAGTACCTGGAATGAGAATATCAAGAAGTAGACAGGATAATTTGTCATTCATTTATTCATCAAGTGGAAGACAAAAGATAGCTGATTTTTTGTGTACTACTACAGTGAAACCTGGCTTAACGAGCATAATTCGTTCCAGAATCATAATCGTTAAGCGAAACACTAGTTATGCGAAACAATTTTTCTCATGTAAATTAATGTAAATTACGATAATGCGTTCCATGTCGAAAAAACAAAACGCTATGTATAACATTTTTTCAAAGAAAATCATATACATGTTGTTAAGGAGTGTGAATCATCTTTATCTTTTTTTCAAAAGCGGAACGAACCCACCTGGAAAGCGAATTTTATTTGCAGAAAAAAAAAATGGCAATAATTATGATACATAGCTAATTTTTTGTTTACTAGAAAGATGTCCAGAGAAATTTGTTTTTGCCAGCGCTTCAAAAATTTGGCGAAAATGCACCACAGCATTATCATTAAATAAATTTGCAATGCGCATAACCACTTCATTATTAGGGAAGCATCAGCATTTCTCTTTTTTCGCCAGAATATTGTTGCTTTTCTGTTACCTCCTCTGACAAACTTTCTTCCAAAACGTCTTGCTGTGGAACACAATGTAACTTTATAAGCTCTTTTGGTTGGTCGCTCTTGATTGTGCTCTTCCACAAGCTCTTCGATATCACTGTTATCCACCTACAATCCCATAATAGTGGCAAAAGACACAATCTCGTTGACTACAGGTCCCACATGTACTGTGTTGAACCCCTCAAAGTCACAAATCGACAACGCTCTCCGGCCAAAGTTTCTTCCAAGCAGAAGTCAGGGTTCTCTTGGTAACCCCTTTGCCCGCCTTTGTTGATTATCTTGAGGCAGGCAACGATGTGAAAGTGATTTTTCCAAAACTCTTTGAGAGTGAGGTTGGTCCCTTCAGTCACATGAAAACAATGCTCGAAGAGTGTTTTAGTGTAGAGCTTCTCAAAGTTAGAAATAACTTGCTGGTCCACGGGCTGGAGTAACGGAGTGGTGTTGGGAGGCAGAAACTGGATCTAGATGAACTTAAATTCTTCAGAGAGATCATCTTGTAGGCCTTTAGGATTCATTACATATATCACAATATAACACAAGTTTGAGAAAATGTGTGATCACAAGGGACACTACGATGCTACGGGAACGAGTGCTAAACATAGACTGATGTAACATGCGCCTATTTCTGGGCTTCCCCTCTCCTCGCCACTCGTTATGCGAAACGTCGCTCGTTAAGCGAGTCATTTTTTTACATTTTATTTTGCTCGTTATTTGAATTACTCATTATGAGAGGTGCTCGTTAAGCGAGGTTCTACTGTACTTGCATTGATACGCCTTCACGACCCTAACGTGTCAAGGGTTGTGTAATGTTTTTAACGTTTGTGTTTCTATTTAATCTGTTTCTTTCTTCTGCAGTATTCACTGTAAGTGTACATCTTCACCTCCAGACTGGGAAAAGCAGCAGCTTGAGTTCAGTACCGACATCACAGCACTCGGGACTTTGCCCACACGCGCTCAGTCCCATCCTCAGCAGCAAGCGGCGAGTTCCACCGCCAGTAGCGGTAGTAGAAGTTAGATGATGTGTTAAACTTCTTGCCTTTCTTCTTCTTCTGCGTTCGACATCAGTCATGCTAAACATTGAGTCCCGTCTGGGTCACAAATAGGATTGTGCGTTTAAGGTCGCCACCGGTCCCCCATAGCTTCTCTTTCAATGAGACTCCCTTGGGCCAGATCCATACACAGTCTTTGCTGGGAGAGGTAAGGGCAGTACTGTAGTATGTGTTCAGGGGTCTGTCTTTCTGCTCCACAATTCTGAGTATAGAGTACCGGCCAGATCACCTAGTCACTTCCCAGTAAATTATTCTTCTTCAGAAAGTAACGATCGATTCGGACTTCATCATCGCTCACTTGCTCCCGAAGTGTTTTGCTATTTCACCTTGGCGAGACAGAAAGAGCGTGTGTGTGATTTTGATTCTGGTTCTAACGATTGTCACGTTTTCGTCGAGTGTGTCCCTGTATCTAACTAAGACACAAATGCTGCACGGTGATAGTGCATTGGATAATCACAGTAAATCGAGACAGTTGTCTGGCAATGGCCTTGTGTCAAAGGAAACGGAGTCAAAGAACCTGTCTATGTACACACAGAAAGATAATGTAAAGAGTTCTGGAAATGCCTCTCATCACATGAAGCTGGATGAGAAATACGTTGAGGATTATAGAAAAAGCCTGCCTCAATCTCCATACGCTCAGCATATCAATGGGACCAACAACTCACAAGACAAATTGTCGTATTTTCGATCAAAGTTTCCAGAAGCATATGCTGTACTTCTGTGGAAAACAATCAATGTCTTTATCTCAGTTATGACTAAAAATAACATAGCATACATGATGTATGGCGGAACACTGATTGGCTCCTACAGACATCATGGTCTTATACCCTGGGATGACGACATCGACTTTCTTGTTCCACTTGCAGCAAACGATTCTGTCCAACAAGCATTCTCACGGATAAGCCACGAATACACTCTCAAGACGGACCCAGAAACTTCCTGGAAAATATTCTCAGTCCACGCTGACCCTATCCGCGGCTGCAAATGGCGATGGCCGTTCTTGGATATCTTCTTTTTCGCCGAGAACCAAACTCACATCTGGGATGTATCTCCATGGTACGCTAGTGGGTTTTCTTATATGAAGACGATAATATTTCCGTTGAGGAGAAGACCTTTCGTGAATCTAACACTGCTGGCTCCACACAACCATAGTGCTGTGATAAATACAAACTACGATATTGACCTATCTCAATCTGAATGGTATA